>NW_026505372.1:0-17232 GCF_026875155.1 Cherax quadricarinatus
GTCCTAAACCAAAACAAAAGAATGGAGGAAAACTGTAAAAGGCCTACTGGCTCATGCGAGGCAGGTCTTATCAAAACAACCTCTACATATGATGAGGACGGGTAGACGATGAAATCATGTGACTCTGTGTTGTTGGGTTGGTGCTGCTTAAGTATCATGTATGCCAATGTTTTTGAATTTTTGTAGTTTCCAGTGTTGCGTTCTATAGTGTCGGTGACGGCGATTAGTGAGGCTTCTAGGCACCGTCGGCGTCTGAGGTCTGGTTCGGTGAGAACGAGTTGTGCCTCATTCCAGTTCATCAAATGCCCCGTGGAGTCTCTGTGGAGGACACAGGCGTACCTTACATCGTCTCTGTTAGAGGCATTTCGATGCTCATTCAGGCGGACTGCAAGATCTCTGCCTGTCTCGCCTACATATTTCTTGGGACAACCCACAGGCGATAGTGTAGACGCCTGCTGTAGAAGTTAGAGGTGTGGGGCTGCGTTTCGTAGTGAGGTCTTTGATAGATGATGTGTTTATGGTGGAAACGTTGATGTTACTCATAGCAAGTGCCCGGCGAGTATTCGTGGCAACATCGCCACATGGGAGTACTATGAACTGTTTAGGGGGCTGTTCCATGGGCGGTTTATTGAGGATAGCTTGTGCCTTGAGTCTGCAATCTCGGATGAAGAAAGATGGGAACTGAAGACGTGTAAAGGCTTGTGTTATGTAAGTGAATTCTTCTTCTAGAAAACAAGGGCTGGAGATGCGAAGAGCTCTCAAGAAGAAGCCAATGAGGACTCCTCTCTTAGTGCGGGTGTCTTGGTGTGAATAAAAGTGTATAAGATCGTCCTTGTTGGTAGGTTTTGAAGAGAAGTTTGCCACTGTCGGGAGATCTGCACAGTAGAACGTCGAGGAAAGGAAGTTTGCCATCATTTTCGAGTTCAAGTGTAAACTTTATTGATGGTTCAACTGCATTGATCTTGTTGAGAAGGGCCTGGATATTGAGACGTCTCGGATAGAAAACCAATATATCATCAACGTATCTTAGCCAGGTAACGGTGTTGGGAATGAGGGTGCTGAATTTCTCTGTCTCCAGGTTTTCCACGAAGAGGTTGGCAAGCACAGCACTGAGCGGGCTGCCCATTGCCATCCCAAAGCATTGTTTGTAACAGTTGTCCTGATACTTGAAGAAGTTGAAATTAACAAAAAGTTCCACTAGATTGATTAATTTCAACTTCTTCAAGTATCAGGACAACTGTCACAAACAATGCTTTGGGATGGCAATGGGCAGCCCGCTCAGTGCTGTGCTTGCCAACCTCTTCATGGAAAACCTGGAGACAGAGAAATTCAGCACCCTCATTCCCAACACCGTTACCTGGCCAAGATACGTTGATGATATATTGGTTTTCTATCCTGTCAGACACTGCAACTTCTTGGGATCTTAATACTTAGGAATTCTTCGCTTGCCTAATTCTTGGGCATGACCTACTTCCACATTGAACAAATGTGACACCACCTAAGACTGCTGCACCTCTCCTGATATACGGTTTATAAGCTGCTTCTCCGATCATATGCCGTATTCTATTCAAGACTGATGGACTGAACACATCGACTCAAGGTTGAGGGACTGATTACCTCATTCTCCTCCTGTTCTTCAAGTTTCTCCTACGTATGGACTGATGAAGCCACTGTGTGGCGAAACGTTTCCTCAATAAAGGTACCCAAGAGTTGCACATGTGTCTAATTTATCAACATGTCGGTTCTCTGAACCATTCATCTACAAACTTATCCAACCTAAATTTGAAACTACCCAAAGTCCTAGCCTCAATCACCCAACTAGGTAGACTGTTCCACTCATCAACTACCCTATTTCCAAACCAATACTTTCCTATGTCCTTTCTAAATCTAAACTTATCTATGTAAAGTAAAAGGACACAAGTGCAACGAATGTGACATTTTATTGTGGCAACGTTTCGCTCTCCAGGAGCTTTATCAAGCCATTACGTAATAGCTTGATAAAGCTCCTGGAGAGCGAAACGTTGCCACAATAAAATGTCACATTAGTTGCACTTGTGTCCTTTTACTTTACATATTGCCGGTAATTCTACTAACTTTATTAAACTTATCTAATTTAAATCCATTACTGCGGGTTCTCTCTTGGAGAGATATCCTCAAGACCTTATTAATATCCCCTTTATTAATACCTATCTTCCACTTATACACTTCGATCAGGTCTCCCCTCATTCTTCGTCTAACAAGTGACTGTAACTTAAGAGTCTTCAATCTTTCTTCACATGGAAGATTTCTAATGCTATGTATTAATTTAGTCATCCTACGCTGAATGTTTTCTAACGAATTTATGTCCATTCTGCAATATGGAGACCAGAATTGAGCTGCATAATCTAGGTGAGGCCTTACTAATGATGTATAAAGCTGCAGTATGACCTCTGGACTTCTGTTGCTTACACTTCTTGATATAAATCCCAGTAATCTATTTGCCCTATTACCTACGCTTAGGCATTGTTGTCTTGGTTTAAGGTTGCTGCTTACCATAACCCCCAAGTCCTTTTCGCAATCTGTATGGCTAAGTTCTGCATAATTTAACTTATAAGTGCTAGGGTTATGGACATTCCCGAGCTTCAGAACCTTGCATTTATCTACATTGAACTGCATCTGCCACTTTTCTGACCAAGAGTAGAGTTTGTCTAAATCCTCCTGAAGTTCCCTAACATCTACGTTTGAATCAATTATCCTATCTATCTTCGTGTCATCGGCGAATTTGCTCATATCACTAGTAATTCCTTCATCAAGATCATTGATATATATTATAAACAACAACGGGACCAAGACTGATCCCTGTGGAACGCCACTTGTTACTGATCCCACTCGGATTTAACCCCATTTATGGACACTCTCTGCTTCCTGTCTGTGAGCCATGATTCGATCCACGAGAGCACCCTTCCCCCAATGCCATGAGCTGCCACTTTCTTTAACAGTCTATGATGCGGAACTCTATCAAAAGCCTTACTAAAATCTAAGTAAATAATATCAAATTATTTATCGTGGTCAACAGCCTCAAAAGCTTTACTGAAGAAAGTTAATAAATTAGTTAGACAAGACCGGCCTCTTGTGAATCCATGATGAGTATCATTAATCAAGCTATGCTTATCGAGATGGCTTCTTTTAATTTGAGCTATAATTGACTAGTAATTTGCCTACAATTGAGGTCAGGCTTATTGGGCGGTAATTTGATGGTAACGACTTGTCCCCTGTTTTAAAAATAGGAATTACATTAGCCATCTTCCACATATCAGACACTACACCTGTTTGAAGAGATAAATTAAAAATATTATTAATGGTTCACAGACTTCCATTTTGCATTCCTTAAGAACCCTTGAAAAAACCTCATCAGGACCCGGCGACTTATTTTGCTTCAGTCGGTCTATCTGTTTCACAACCATTTCACTAGTGACTGTGATGTTACATAATTTATCTTCTCGCCAACAATAAAAATTAATTACTGGAATATTATTAGTGTCTTCTTGTGTAAAAACCGAGAGAAAATAATTATTTAAAATCGAGCACATTCTCTTTATTAGTAAGATGCCCATAGTTATTTTTAAGAGGACCTATCTTATCTCTGACTTTTGTTCTATATACCTGGAAAAAACTTTTTGGGTTAGTTTTAGAATCCCTAGCAACTTTAATTTCATAGTCCCTTTTAGCTTTTCTTATCCCCTTTTTAATGTCCCTCTTAATGTCAATATACTGATTCATGAGATGACCCTCGCCTCTTTTGATACGCCTATAAATTCCTTTCTTATGCCCTAGTAGATATTTCAGCCTATTATTCATCCATTTTGGGTCATTTCTATTTGATCTAATTTCTTTATACGTGATAAACGTTCTTTGAGCAGCATGTATAGTGTTCAGAAAACTGTCATATTGATAGCTCTCTTCGTTACTTATGTCAACAGATGATAAGTGTTCTCTAAGCCCATCGTAATCTGCTAAGCGAAAATCTGGGACTGTTACTGAGTTATTCCTACTATCATACTTCCATTCAATACTAAATGTAATTGATTTGTGGTCGCTAGCACCCAGTTCCTCTGAAACTTCTAAATTATTAACAAGGGATTCATTGTTTGCCAGAACTAAGTCAAGCAGGTTATTACCCCTTGTAGGTTCCGTCACAAACTGCTTCAAAAAACAATCCTGAAGTCGTATGATTCCAAATTCCCAGTCAAGAAATTCCAATCAATATGACTAAAGTTAAAGTCTCCTAGAATTACTACATTATCGTGCCTTGTGGCCCTAACAATTTCCTCCCGTAGTAGTCTCCCCTGGACCCTATCTAAATTTGGGGGACGATATATCACACTTAAAATTAATTTTTCATGCCCCTCTGAAAATTCTATCCAAGTAGACTCTGTATGTGTTACTTCAGACTTAATACCCGTTTTTATGCAGCAGTTCAAGCGATCTCGGACATACAATGCCACCCCACCCCCCCTTCCCGACACTTCTGTCTACTTGGAACAATTTAAAACCTGAATGTGACATTCTGCTGGCATGTCCCGACTTTTTGAATTAAACCACGTCTCAGTAATGGCAAATACATCAATGTTACCTGCACTAGCAACTAGTCTCAACTCGTCCATCTTATTCCTAGCACTGCGACTATTTGTGTAAAAAATATTTAAAGACCCTCCTCTCTCTTTACCCTTCCTGCTCTTTTCTGTTATTCCACTAAACCTATTACTGTCCTTGTCAATTAGTGCCACTGGCTTTCCAATATCCACCTCATTTTGCCTATTACTTGTTCTCCTAGTACTCATATTACTACCCTTCGACTTCACAGTTTTCCGCCAAAACCCTACCACTAACATCTAGTTTAAAGACCTACGTCCTCCACTGCGTTTGCCAGTGCTCCCACCCCACACCTAGATAAGTGAACCCCATCCCTGGCATACATGTCATTTCTGCCATAGAAGAGGTCCCAGTTGTCAATGAATGTTACCGCATTTTCCTTACAGTATTTGTCCAGCCAGCAATTGACACCAATTGCTCTGGACAACCATTCATTTCCAACTCCTCTCCTTGGTAAAATGCCACATATGACAGGTTTCCCACCCTTCCTCCTATTTATCTCTATTGCTGACCTATACCTGCTAATCAGGTCCTCGCTCCTAAGTCTGCCAACATCGTTGCCTCCAGCGCTGAGACAGATAATAGGATTGCTCCCATCACATCTCATGATGTCATCCAGATGGCTAACAATATCCTTCATCCCAGCCCCAGGAAAACACACTCTCTGCCTCCTACTCCTATCCTTCAAGCAGAATGCCCTATCCATGTACCTAATCTGGCTATCCCCAACAACAGCAATGTTTTTACCTTCCTTGGCATCGTCCTTCGTGATGCTCCCAGTAGTCAACTCACATTTGTCAGGTAGCATTACACCACTTGTGGAATTCGTCAAGACGTTCTCGATGGTCTTCGTTGGGGTTTCTAGGGATGTCTCACTCACATCTGCCAATGCTTCCTTGGTGCTCGTTGTAGCATTCCCAGTAGAACACTCACATTCGTCAGGTAGCACGGAGAATGGGTTTGAAGTTTCCACGGTAGTCTTCTGGTTTCTCGTTGTTTCTGCCTCTCCAACCGTTTTCTTGATCCTCAGCTTGGTTCCATGTTGCCCGGATACTGACCAAGCTCCCCTCTTAACCTGGGGACTCACAACAGGAGGATTACTACGAATCCTCTTGTTCTCCTCCGTTAATCGCCGTATCTCCAGCTTAGCAACTCTGAGCTCTTCTCTCAGCTGCTGGTAAAGTTGCTCAAGAGAGGGCATCCTGGTTCAGATTCACAGAGAGCACACAAACAGGCCTTCACTGAGCTAAGTACACGTCACCACTCAAGAACATAATAGAGAAGGAACACTGCAGAAGGCCTACTGGTCCAGGGGGAGGCAGGTCCAGTTCACTACCAGCTTAAGCCAATGTCTTAAGGTTGTCAGGTTAGGTCTCGTTCACAAAAGAAGGAGCACGGCAACTGACCTAGTAGCATAAGCTAGTCAGGTTTAACTCACACCCACCCACATCCACTCATGTATTTATCTAACCTAGTTTTAAAACTACACAACGTTTTAGCTTCTATGACGGTACTCGGTAGTTTGTTCACTCATCCATATCTCTTTACCAAACGTGCTATCCTATATCCTTCTTGAATCTGATTTTTTCCAACTTAAAAACCCTTTGGACTGTTTTGACGTATAAAACGTCTTAGAGCCAATGTTTTGACGTATATATACTCCCAAAAATTCTAGCGGCTTCAAATAAGTGGAGAAAGTGGTAGGCCCACATGTGAGAGAATGGGTCTGTGTGGTCATGTGCCCACATAAAAAAATCCTGAGCAACATTGGTAATGAGAAAAAAAAAATCTGACGTTTTTTTGGGAAAAAAACGCCCACTTTGAGGTTATTTTTGTATAGATTTTTCGTTGTATTCGCGTTTTCATGGTCTTTGGTGTAAAAAGGAAAAATTTAAGAAATAGAGTGATTTTTTATTACTTTGACGATGAAAAAAGACCTTGAAAAGAGCTCCAAAAGTGCGGGGAAAGTTCGATTTTTACCAATGTTCAAGAAAAAAATACACCAAAAAAGTCCAAAATCAAAGGGGTTATATCTTTCATATGCACTGATATTTTTTTTAACCCTTTTTTTAAAAAATGCAGTCGTCTGCATAACATAAATTTTTTTTATTTTTTGTATGAATAAAAACAAAAAAAAAGCAAAAAATAATATAAGAGGGGCCTAGAATGTGACTAAAGAACAGAGCAATGTTTTTTTTGTGCCCCGAATGTCTCCCTTTTTTATCTGGGGCCCTATTTTGAATTGGACTTTTTTTTTTTGCGTGAAATTGGCCAATTGCCAAATTTTTTGACCCCCCATATTGGGTATCCAAATTAGTAAATGGGGGTTTCTTGTACTCAGTGATAGACAAAATGGAGTTCTAAAAAAAAATAGCTATGAGTTTGGTCAAGGGAACAATGGAATTGGGTGAAAATTGGGCTCAAAATCGGCGAAACGCCCCATACGATATGTTGCGAGACTCTAATTTCCCGGGGCATAAATTCCACAGTTTTCGACAAAAATTTGAACTTTTGGGGTCATTACCCTCGGGAAAAGATTCTCTTCATTTCATAAAAAAAAATAATTTTTTTTTTTTTTAAAAAATTGAGCGACATAGAATGCGTTTAGGGGGGCCTTTAAACAGTCAAAGGGTTAAACCCTTGCAGGTGTCCTTCTAGGGGTAGATTTTTTTAGCAGTTTTTTAACCCCCTTTATTAATTCGTGTTTTCCTTTTATATCCTCAGTCATATCCCTCCTAAACTACGTCACTCAAGACAAAATGGTGCTAGGTGTGTGGACGAGTAAACACAGGGGAATTGAGGTCTCTGTGGGGCAATGACCCTCGTCAGCCCAAGGTTACACCACGATTTACGTGAGGTGTAGGAAATAGGATAAAAAATTATATAAAGTGGCACGAAAGGGTGCATATGACTGTGAAAGTGCTAAGTTGGTGGATTGTTTCCAAATGTTTTGGGTTACGGGGAACCGAGTGGGGGTCAAGTTGAGATGTATTGCGTATTGCCGTGGGCAAGCTCAGCAACATGCCTTTTGAAGCGAACGAAGGGGAACCCGATGTTTTCTTCAAAATGTATTGGCTTTCACTGGCCAACCTGGAAAGTGGGTGAAGGGGGCCTCCCGGGATTCAAAAGGCACCTTGCTCTTAAATGACTTTGAGACATCCTATGCCTCATATGTTCCTTGAGGATTTTAAAAACCGGGGAAATGGTGGGTACCCCAGGCAGGGGGATATGTCAATCTGTGCGGAGATATGAATATATGGCAAAAGGTGCAGAAAGTAGAATCGCCGTAATGGGGTGGGGTCCCGGGGGAAGCCGAAGTCAAGGTGGAGGGCTGGTCGTAAATGGGGGGGGGAGGGGGAGGTTCACCCAGGAAACGGGGGGAGAGTGTAAAAGCCCCAAGGATTAACCCAAACAAGTGTAAACCAAGTGAAGGTATAAGCCGAGGGGTGACGGTGTTTAAAGGGCTAGTTACGCCTAAAGAGGAGGAGGGTCAAAAGGGGGCAGGTGACTGGGGTTGGGGTGGAGGATATGTGTGGAAAAGGGAAGACCATGTGGTGCCCGTGATGGCCCGTGTGGTGCAGAGGAACGTGGAATGGAAAGGGACATGAAGGGGGAAGTAATTGGCAGCCCCCCAGGACACTGCCATGGAGGCAGGTCATAACACAGGAAGGGCGGCGGGATCATTTTTGGAAAAAAAGTTCTGACGCCCGGGCAAAAGGCCCGGGGAAAAAGATGGGGAATGGGACTGAGGTGCCCTCAGGGGGGCACACAGAGGTGGGGGGGGGAGGGTTGGGGAAGGGGTGTGGTGAGGTAGCAAAAGGGAGAACCCCGGAGATGGTTTAGAATGGGAAGATTTTGAGAGGAAGCAGGGTGGAACCTTAGCTGGCCTCAGGTGTGTAATATAAATAAAAGGTTGGTGATGGCGTGAAACCTGGGCTTAGAAAGTTTTTTGAACAGATTTTTTTGGGGTTGTGTTTGATAGGAACACAACATTAAGATTGGTCATGAATTTTGTGGTGCCCCGGGTATGGATTTGGTTTTTTTTGATCAGTTTAAAGAGGGGGTAAGGGTGTTGATCAGGGGGGCGAGCCCATTTTTTTTGCATAGGAGTGAGGGGGGAAGGGGGTGAGTCATGCATGTGGAAGGTTGGTGGATGGGTGAGAGAGTGATCTTCGTATGTGCATATGCCCCAGCTGAAAGTGAACTTGGATTTCATGCATGAGGAACTTGTGTACTTCCTACACACATTACCGTCCATGGTGATTTTGAGGGGGGGGGATTGGAATTGTGTTATCAAGCAGGCAGATGTGGAACCCAGATGGGGGGGCGGGATATTTTTCTAAAGTCTTAGGGGGCCTTTTCAGGGATATCCAGTAAAGGGGTGCATTTGGGGGAGGGATGTGGGAGGTGGCACACACTTTTGTTCGGAGGGACTATGTGGCATGGTTGGAAAGGATATATTTATCACAGAGGGTAAGTCTTTTAAGATCATTGAGATGGCCTATTCTATTCATAAGGTGGTATTGGTGGAGGTGGGGTGGGCAGCTTTGGCGCCTAGGCATAGGAGTTATTGGAAACTGAATACGATGGTTCTGGGGGATGAAGTGGGATTGGGAGGTTTTGCAGTGTTATGGGAACAGCTTTGTATGTAGGGCAGACAGTGGAGGATGTGGGGAGATGATGGGATAGTGTGGCAAAAGCAAGGATCCATCAATTTTACATGAGGGGGGTAAACAAATCAATCAATTGCTATTTGGCTTAATCAATTACTTAGAAGACAGATTACGTGGATGTTATGTGGGGAGAGGGGCAGTGGCTGGAAATTATCGAGTTGAGGATATACAAATGTTGAAGGGGAGGATAGGGGAGTTGCATGAGGAGCGTTTTGCTGCAGTGCAGGAGCAGGTGGGGATGGAGAAGGTTCTATGATGAGACAGGCTGTCGGCTTTCATGCTGTGAGGCCAGAAGCTGCAAAAGAAAATAACTGCAATCCCGGGATTAGAAGTCACATCTTCGGTGGGGGGATTTCAAGAGAGTCAGGTCCTAAGGGACACAAAAAGGATGAGTGCATATGTGGATAGATGGTATGAGGGGTATTGGAAAAGTCGTAGGGTGGACGAGGAGGTTCTAATGCGAGTGTGTGGGTATGAGCTGTGTAAACTGGGTAGGAGCGATCGGGAGGTGCTGGGGGTCATTGAGGAGGAGATATAGAGAGCACCTACGGAAATGAGTAAGGGAAAGGTACCCGGAACTGATGGTTTACCGTGTGAATTTTATGTGCAACATTGGGGCTGCTAAGGGGATTTCTGATTCAGTTAATGAATGCGATGAAAGAAGGAGGTAAGATGGGAGAAACGCAGACAACAGCGGTGGTGTTGGTTCCGAAGGAGAAAAAAGCAGAGTACCCTAGGGGATTAACGAGCCATTTCGTTCCTTCGTGCTGATTATAAGTTGTTTGTGAAAGATCTGGGGAATAGGCTTGAACGTGTTCTGGTCAGGGTGGTGTCTGAGTCTCAATTTAGGCTGCCGGGTAGGTCAATGGTCATGGCGGGTTTGTGGAAAAAATGGTAGGGGTGGAGGGGGGGTTCTTGGCATTGGATTGGCAGGGGGCGTATGACAGGGTGGAAATGGGATCATTTCGGAATATTCTCATCAGACAGGGTTTTGGGGAGGAATTTGTGCGGTGGGTAAAAACACTGTATTGGGGAGTGAAAGTGTGGGTGCAAATCAACGGGTGCATAGGGGAGGCAGTCAACATGGGGTGGGGTCTTAGTCAGGGATGTCCAATGTTTGCATGTGTTTCAGAACACTTTTATATGATGGTGAAAGATCGGCTAGGAAATGGGAGAGGGGTAGGTGTGGGGAAGCTTTGGCCTAGTTTGGTAGGTTATGTGGACGACACAACTATTCTGGTGTGTGAGGAGACTAGATTGGGGGCATTGGGAGAGGTCATGCACATGTTTGGGGAAGCTACGGGGATGAAAGTAAACTTGGAGAAGTCGATGATCATGGGGCTGGGAGAGGGGTCAGGGAGGGTGGCGTGGGAATGCGATGTTGTGCAGCGGTAGGCCAGGAGTCTGAAATTATGTGGAGTCTTTTATGGGCCGAACCTGCGTACAGCAAGAGAGGCGACTTCGAATAGGATAGTGGAATGAATGCAACAATGCTAAGGAATGCTGCGACAATGCCATTTAACTCTTAGGCAAAGAGCAGTTGTGATCAACGTATTATTATATAGTAAATTCTGATTTGTATCTGCAGTGTGGCCATTGACAGGAACGGCTATCACTAGTATACTCAGAATGGTGTTTATATTCTTGTGGGGTTCTGAATGCGATTGGTTGCAAAGGGAGGTAGTGACATTACAGTATGTAAGGGGAGGGTTAGGATTGTTGGACTTGAGAAGTCACATAAATGTGTTTTCATTAAGAGGGAAGTGATGCGTGTAGGAGGATGGAGGGGGGAAGCAGCTAGATAGGGTACATGATCAACTGAGAAGATCGTATAGGGGAGTGGAGTTGAAGGAACATGAAACAGTGTTACGTGTGTAACACTGTTTCACATTCACGGGGTAGGAATTTTGTGTAAAATGTTTGTTGGTAGTGTAGTGGCACCAGTAGAAGGGATTTACCCTATGGACGTTTGGGATGAAATGTGGCAGATTCAGCAAATTAAGGATATGACCCAGGGCACATAAGGTTATGTATCGCTTCCTGCATGGTATTTTGCCATCTGGAGCAATGCTCAGGAATAGGCAGGTCATGGAGGGTGGAGGGTGCGGTATGTGTGGTGGGGAGGAGACTGCATATCATGTGGTCTATTTTTGTGAAGGATTGGCATGCGTCAGGAGATGGATGAGTAGGATAGTAGCAGCGGTGGGGGTCAAGGGGTGTTGGTGTTGTGGGCACTATATCTTGATATGAGTGGGGTGGATGAGAGTGTCGCAAGGGCTTTAGCATATATAATCGTGGATTATGTATACATCTTGTGGGGTATGAGGAGTAAAGGGACGGGGGGTAGGGCGGAGGGTATTGGTGGCGACGGGTTATCGAATGTGGTGCACGCAATAGGGACATATATGGGAAAGGGTGTGGGGTGGCTTTTTTGGAGGGTTATAGAGAGCTAACAGTAGGGGATTTATTGGTATTATAAATGAGGGGAGTAAAATGAAGGTGTGAGTCTGTTGATGCATGAGGGGGGGGGAGACAGAGGTATGCAAAGGGTTGGCCTCCTGGGGCGTAAGGTGATGGGTGGATGGGCGTGAGTGGTAGTGCATGTGTATAAATTGCTGTGGTAGGTGTGAGAGGAATACTTATTGATTATTTCCATTAAGTGGAAGGTATTAATGACAGGTGTAAATACATGACCTGTACCATTGTCAAAAGATATTGTTACATTAAAATACAAAATTTTTGGATGGCCTGAGGCGTTGTATTTTCTTGTTTTTGTGTTCTGGTGTCCTTCTCGCACAGATTGATATTTGTTCCTTATTATCTGGCTTATACATTATGTTGTGTTGTGTGGTTTTTCAACAGCACTATGTATGTCTGTTAATGTATTTTTCAATTGCTGTGATGGACTGTGAGCTCTATGTGTGGTAACAGTTTCCTTGAAGTTTTTCAGGAGTGTGTGTCCTATCAGTATGGAATAGTTTATAACCCTGTATGTTGCATTCAGAAGGCATTTTTCTATCTTTCAAGTTGAACCAGGTTTCTGTTATAGCAATAATATCTATATTACTTGCACCTGCCAGCAATCTAGCTCATCCATGTTATTTCTTAGACTCTACTATTTGTATAGCAAACATTAAGGGAGTTAGTCACTCGTTGCCCTCTGTTATCTCTCTTTGACTGTTGAACAATTACTTTGCCTTTACTAGCAACTTTATTTTGAATATTGCCCTTTAAACATATCTCTGGGGTATTATGTAATATCTGCTGTTTTCAACCCTAGTACTGCAGCGTGATTGTTTTCCACAAACACCCATACCTCTATAAACTATCTGTTTAAAGTCCTAGACAAGTCATCAATGACCCCTTCAATCGAACTGGCTAATTCAACCACTCCAGCCCCAGAGAATGAACCCCATCCCTTGTATACATATCACATTTTCTATAGAATTTATCCCAGTACCTGTCATACCAGTAAATTAAACCAGTTGCCCTAGACATCCAGTCATTGCCCACTCCTTTTCTAGGCAAAATGATTCGAATCCCTCCCTTAGACCTGACTACTTTGTTTGACCTGGACTTGTCCAGCAGCTCCTGTCTCCTGCCCCTCGCAATGTCATTTCCACCAGCACTAAGACAGATAAGAGGCTTGTTCCCATTACATGACATAATATTATCCAACCTGCTGGTCTGACCATTCTATCTCTGTTGCAAAAAGCGCAGTCCATATACCTTACCAGAGAATCCCTTACAATCAGAATATTCTTACCTTGATTAGCAGGGGAGTCAGTAGCAACTTTAACCTCACTAACAACTGAAGTGTACTCGTCCTGGAGAACAGAGAATCGATTTCCTACTTTCATATCTTCTCTTTTAACCTTCCTTATCTTCCATCTTCCTGAATTGTGTAGTAGTACTGATTTCTACAGAGTGGCTCCCACGGTACGGTCTCCTCCCAAAAGGTTTTCTACAGAGCGGTCTCCACGGTACGGTCTCCATGGTACGGTCTCCTCTGAGCAGACTCCTTTTCACACCTTTATGCTAATGACCTTGACCTCGCCCTCGAGACCACCTCGCCCTCGAGACCACCTCGCCCTCGAGACCACCTCGCCCTCGACCACCTCGCCCTCGACCACCTCGCCCTCAACGCCCCACCCACGCCCCCCACCAGCACCCGCGCGACCTGCCCGCCCCCATGCCCTGCCCCACGCCCGCCCTCACGCCCGCCCATGCCCGCGCCTCTGCCCTCACGCCTGACCGCGCCTTCTGCAGCTCCTTCTGCAGCGTCGTCCGGATCGCCCCCGCTCCCCGAATTTTTTTCTGATTTTTTTCGAATCTCTTGTGCTCTCCATCTCCTCGGATCAAATTTTTGAGGTTCCCCCTCCTACTTTCTCCCCCATCCTAATTTTTTTTTTTGAATTTCATTTTCTTATGATCTCCTTGGATCAAGTTTTTTGGATTCCCCCCTCTGGGGGTAAGCATTAAAAATTGGACTCCCACTTTCACCCCAAATATTCCTGCTCTACTTCCTCGGATCAAGTTTTTCTCGATAATACAAAGACTCCATCTCCTCGGATCAAGGTTTTTTGGGTTTCCCACTCTGTGGGTAAGCATTCAAATGAACTCCCACTTGCATCTCAAATTCCCTGCTCCAATTCCTTGGATCAAGTTTTTCTCGATAATACAAAGACTCCATCTCCTCGGATCAAGGTTTTTAGGGTTCCCCCCTCTGGGGGTAAGCATTCAAATGAACTCCCACTTGCATCTCAAATTCCCTGCTCCAATTACTTGGATCAAGTTTTTCTCGATAACAATACCAAGACTCCATCTCCTCGGATCAAGTTTTTCTCGATATCATTAATACAAAGATCTTCCCCCCACACCACCCCCATCCCAAATTCCCTGCTCCAATTCCTCGGATCAAATTTTTCTCGAAATCAATAATATTAAGTCTCCATCTCCTTGGATCAAATTTTTCTCGTTAATTCAAAGACTCCATCTCCTTGGATCAAGGTTTTCTCGATAATACCAAGACTCAATCTCCTTGGATCAAGTTTTTGGAATTCCCCCTCTGGGTGTAAGCATTCAAAATGGACTCCCACTTCCACCCCAAGTATTTCTCCTCCATCTCCTTGGATCAAGGTTTTCTCGATAATACAAAGACTCCATCTCCTTGGATCAAGTTTTTCTCGATAATACCAAGACTCCATCTCCTTGGATCAAGTTTTTTGGATTCTCCCCTCTGGGGGTAAGCATTCAAAGAAACTGCTCCTATGGGGAATGGTACTTTCTCTTACTACAGGTCTAAACAAGTTTTAAAGGGTCCCCCCACCTGTGTTTACTCGGCGGTCAGTGACGTCACGTGATGACCTCACATACACAGGCTGAATCTTGTCGAGCAGACAATAAAATGCAGGATAACACTCTTTATTATACAACCAATGCTTTTCATATACATCCAACAAAAAAATTAATTGAAAAAGGTACAAATTTATTGACTAAAATCAACTATTTTTTCTCTTGAAAAAATTTCTATGCATTTTTTGTTCTGGATCTTCTTCATCGTCACCATCTCAGCATTACACATTTCATATACAACATAGGGAAAACATTTTCACTCTTAACCCAGGATAACCCAAATAATTCCACATTTTTTCGTTAATACCCACAACAATTCACAATTTCTTTACAAATACAACCAAGTTCCAGAATTTTTCTCGTTTTAACTAATTTCATCAGAAAAAGTCACCACAACACTTACAACTTACAACCCCTTTTCGATAAATTCACTAGTCACAATTTTACATTTACGAAGTTAATACACACACACAACCACACCAAACACACACACACACACACACACACACACACACCCCACACACACACAACACACACACACAAACACACATTTACTTTGAACACCTTCAAAACACTCATAAATCATTAAATACTTACAAAAATACCTTTGAACATTTCCAAACAACACTGAAACACTTCCAAGACAACATTTTGAATACTCCCAAATAAGATTTGAAGCTCTAATTTATCTACACTTACATATTTCATTAAATTACAACTCATCCCCAAACTCCCCCTCATTCTCCAGTTTTTACAACAGTATCACAAAAACTAACTTAGACCCCTTATTTTGAACAAACCCAAAAACATCATTCGAACACCCCCAAAATCACCAATGAATAATCCAGAACACCTTCATAAATACTCTTGCACATCATTTGAAACACCTTCAAAATACCTTTAAATAGTCTCAAACACCATTTGAGTACTACTATTTCACCACTGAATTCAGTCAAAACACCACCAAAATCACCATAAACTAAGATCAACATTACAGACTAACACCATTTTCACAAAAAATCCTCTCAAATCACTAAAACCCAAGACGATCCCACTCACCTCCAACTAAGATATAACATGAGTGAAAAAAAAAAAAAAAAAAAAAAAACATGAACACAATACAAACACACGATCATCACAACCCAAAAACACCACAACAACAACCCACTTATAACATCTCTTTTTCGGTATCTCTAGTTCGACAACAACGCCCAAAACCCCACAACACCACATCCACAACACCCACACCCCACAACCCCCACAACCACATCCCCCACACCAAAAAACCACAACTTATAACCACTTTTCAGTATCTCTAGTTCACAGCATCACCCACAACCCAAAACACCAACAATCCACAACACCCAAAACCCCACATCACCCACACCCCACAACACCCAAACCTATAACCACTTTTCAGAATCTTAGTTTGACAACAACACCCACAACCCACAACACTCAAAACCCCACCATCCCCCACAACAAAAACCCCAAACTTATAACACTTTTTTGATATCTCTAGTTTGACAACAACACCCAACAACCCACAACACCCACAACCCACATCACCCACAACCCACAATTTTTTCTCGTTTTAACTAATTTCATCAGAAAAAGTCACAACAACAATCCACTTATAACATCTTTTCGGTATATCTAGTTCGACAACAACACCCACAACCCACAACACCCACAACCCACAATTTTTTTCTCGTTTTAATTAATTTCATCAGAAAAAGTCACAACAACAACCCACATATAACAATTTTTTTTGGCATCTCTAGTTCGACAACAATACCCACAACCCTCATCACTTACCAATTCATTCACATTTTTTCCTCTTTCGATACAAATTTTCCCCTTTTTTTAATTGAATCTTAAAATGTAATACACATTCCTCCCTACTTTACTAAAATTCTAATAAAATCCTCTCCATACCCATCTCCTTGTATCCACATAAATTGATAATATATCACAAAATAATCATCTCACTACCCAACTACTGCGCATGTTTTACACCTCCATTCTTTTCCAATGCATCATAACTTTTCACTTCTATAATTTCTTTTAAAATATTCACAATTACCTTTATTTTCAGTAAAATCCCCCCCCTCCATATTTCATTTAAATTTCTAATTCACCTCCCCAAACCCCTCTCCATCTCACCACATTTCTTCACATCCACTCACCGTCTCAAACACACCTCTTCAAAACAAACACAAAAATCGCATTTCACATCCACAAACGCATCTCATCACCCATTTCAAATCCACTAAAATCACTGTAACCAAGTTATTCACAAAATTCTATGACCACCTAACACACACAGACAACTCACTTTACTTTGAACACTACCAAAAAAACCATCAATTACCATTGATACTCCAAAAACATCATTGAAAAACCCCCCAAATCATCACTGAATACTCCAGAACACCCCTTTAAAAATACTCTTGACATCATTTTAACACATCAAAAACATATCAAACCCATTTGAATATCCCAAATACACCACTGAATTCAGTCAAAACACCACCAAAATACCAAAATTAAGATAAAATTTTCATTGAAT
>NW_026505373.1:0-16508 GCF_026875155.1 Cherax quadricarinatus
TCCGTACTCCTCCTTCCATCTACACCCAGTCTTCTTTAAACCAATCTTTGAAATTTTCTTCTAGTCTCCAGTTTCCCAATTCAGTAAAACATTGTGAAACACCCCTTTCCTTTTTAACCCTTTGACCGCCCGCAACCCCAAACCCTGAATTCCCCTGGTGTAAAAATTTGGGGGGGAGGGGGGAATTTTCTTGTGAAATTATAAAGAATCTTTTCCCTGTGATAATGATACAAAAAGTACAAAATTGATGGAAAATTTAGGAATTAGCTCTCCCCCAAAGTTATCGACCGGGCAACATTTAGCATCGATGATTTCGCCCTTTACCCAATTTTAACCCAATTCTGTTGTTCCAGTCCAAAAAACTCGAGCTATGTCTTTAAACTTCTTTTGTTCTATCGACTGGTACAAAAAACAGCCATTTTGCGTTTTAAATACCCAATAAATGGCCCCAGAAATTGCAATTGGCCAATTTCATAAAAATTTAAAAAATGTCAATTTCAAAATAGGGCCCAAAAATAAACAATGCAACTTCCGGCACCAAAATAGCATTTTCTATTTTTCAGTCAATCCCAGGCCTGTTAGAATACTTTTGCTTTCTTTTTTGTTTTTTATACACAAAAAATAGAAATTTATGTCTCAAAAATACGCAAATTGAATAATTGTATAAATAATGTCAACCCATTGGGGCTTTGTTTTAAATGGCTATTGGGACATTTATTGGACAGTGATCATTTTTTTACTCTTAAACACGGCAAAAATCAAACTTTTCGCCACTTTGAGTACCTTTTCTGACCCTTTTCCCTTGGGTTTAAAAATAAATCAGAATCATTTAAATTTTCATAATATGTTTTCATTCTATAAAATGAGCCCAAGAAAAACAAAAATACAACCAAAAAATACTATACAAAAATACACCTAAAAGTGAGCGTTTTAATTAAAAAAACAGGGTTGGAGTTTTTTTTTTTTTTTTTTTCTCATGTACTGTT
The DNA here is from genome assembly GCF_026875155.1 of Cherax quadricarinatus. Classification (NCBI taxonomy): domain Eukaryota; kingdom Metazoa; phylum Arthropoda; class Malacostraca; order Decapoda; family Parastacidae; genus Cherax; species Cherax quadricarinatus. The sequence continues at coordinate 987 of NW_026505373.1, forward strand.
TGCTGCAGGTTTTTTTTTATACTGTGCCACGCCACACAGACCCTTTTTCTCCCCCAATGTGGGCCTACCAGCTTCTTTTGGGGATTTGAAATTGCTAAAATTTTTGAGTTACGTGGGGCCCTGCTTTACGGTTTTTTCGCCTTACATTTTCCCCCCTAATACGCGATTCAAATTATACCAAAATTTGCATATACGGCAAGCGGTTTTTCAAATACACGCACCCCCCCCCGGTTTGTTTGCATTCACGGGCCACATCTATTATGTCAAGAAACTTTCCAAAATTTTTAAAGTCTTTAAGTTACTGTTATTTTATATTACTCTGATAATTTATACTTATGGTACCTCTACCTAAATTCTTAACACACTGGCGGGTGCGGGTCACTTTAAAATGGGTAAGTCGTCTACTCATGGCACCAATACACTAATGATAATCCTTTTGGGCACTTTAAAATGTTTATTTTACAAAATTAAGGGGCCCCCCCCGGGTTTACGATTTATTTCATTCCAGATGTAGTTCAGGGCCATAATGAACAATTTTTTTCCCCATAAGGAATATGTGAAGTAGTTACCCCATTTCAGCCCCAAACATACATTACAAACACTTAGTAATAAAACTTACAAATTGGTCGCTTTGGGGAGCTGATGAAACCCGGGGGGTCCACTGTATAGGCTTTTCCCCTTTAAATCCACTATGATATTTTCCCTTTCAAATTTATATGAAAACCTTAAAAGCATATAAACATAATAATACACTCACGAAAAAAATTGACGTAAATATGAGTTTTGTTTACAAAGCAGTTGTGTAGGTAGTGTGGGAAGAATTACGTTTTTTCTTAGCAAACCGGGGGGGAAACTGTAGAAAAATATTTTTTTCGTTTGCTTCACTCTTTTAGCAATTCCAACCCTTGGGGTTTAGTGCTTTTTTATTATGTTAAAAATAATTCTTCATTCACTCAAAAAATGGTGTGTTTGCGTTTGTTTATTCTGTACTAATTTGTACAATTTGTACACAAGAAAGAGTACGTATTCTATTTTTATAGGTAGTAATTGTGAGTCTTCTTCAGTTTGTGTGTATAAAATTAATTTTTCTGTGGAAAAAATTTTTTTTTCATATTTGGGGTGTTAGGAACGGGATTAATTTGATTTCCATTATTTTTATGGGGAAAATTAATTCGGTTACGATGACTCTCGGGAAGGGTTTAAATATCGTAAGCGGGGGCCCATGTACAGTGGCCCCCGCATACGTTGCATCCCCTAACTTTTAAAATCCCATACCGAAATTTTTCGCTAAATTTTTTCCCGCATACCGCAAAAAAAACCCCCTCAACACTATTCGTCCGAGACGGTCTAATGGTGACCTGAGCCCCCTCACATTTTCCGCCGGTGGCTTTGTTTACAACCAGCCTCCGGGGGTAACACCCCAAGCATCAATCGTAAACATTTCTATTATTACAGTGTTTTTGTGATTTTATCTGCAAAATAAGGACCAGGGCCCCAAGAAAGCTTCTAGTGCCAACCCCTGTGTAAAATTTATCGAAATCTGTGGTCCCCCATGGTAAACTCTATGTTTTGCTGCGGGCCTGTGCACCGTCAGCGCTGCTGCTGCTGCTGCGTAGCACCGTACTGCGCTGCTGCTGCTGTAGCACCGTCAGCTGCTGTGCTGCTGTAGCACCGCTGCTGCTGCTGCGCGTAGTACCGTCTCTGCTGCTCCCTGCTGAAGTCTCTGCTGCTGCTGACATCGTTGCTGCGCTGTAGCATCGCCCGCTGCTGCTGTAGCATCGTCTGCTGCTGCGTAGCACTGTCAGCTGCTGCTGCTGCTGCACTGTCAGTGCTGCCCTGCTGCTGCACTGTCAGCTGCTGCTGCTGCTGCCTGTCAGTGCTGCTGCTGCACTGTACTGCTGCTGCTGCACTGCACTGCTGCTCGCACTGTCAGTGCTGCTGCTGCACTGTCGCTGCTCTGCGCACTGTCAGCTGCTGCTGCGACTTCATTTGCTGCTGCTGCTGTACCCCCACCCAGCGTGCTGCTCCCCTGTTGTAGTACCGTCTGCTGCTGCTTAGCATTGTCTGCTGCTGCTCTGTACATTGTCTGTGCTGCTGCTGCACTTTTCAGCTGCGCGGGCTGTTTGTGCTGTAGCACTGTAGCTGCTGTGCTGCGAAAGCACCGTTGTTGGTGTGGCTTTTTGAGAATACCAAAACAATTAACCCCAAGGGTTAGCCCCCCAGGATAACCCAAAAAAGTCAGTGTCACGAAGACTGTCAAACTTTTTCCTTTGGGCCCTTTAATTTGTCTCCCAGGATGAAAACCCACACCATCGACAACACCCAGGTGAACAGGGAAAAACGCCTGGAACTATGCTCAATTGGGAAATTTTAAAAACCCAGCAAAGGTTGGTTTGAGAGATTAAGAATCGTAGTGGCATCCAGTGTGTAAGGCCTTTTCTGGAAGAAAATCCAAAAACAGGACCTACAGTCTCAGGAGGAAAGGCACACCCCAGGACAATTTTCCCATCAGTCTTGCGCTCTTCATTTAAAGGGTAAGTGTCATTTTATTTTTATTTAGTAAGTAGACAGCAAATAATACTGTGCAGTACTACTCTACTATTTCTGTATCTTCTTTTTGGGGTTTTAGGAAAATGTATATTTATGTGGTAAAATTTTTTTTTTCATATTTTTGGGATGTTTTGCAGGGATTAATTTGTTTTCCATTATTTCTTTGGGGAAAATTCATTCCCATAACGATAATTTCGCATAACAATGAGTTTCATGAAGGGATTAATATCTTATGCAGGGGTCCATGTATTTGTATTGTGAGGTAATTTTTATTATTTATAAAAAAAATTGAGGTAAATTTTTACAAACTCTTACAAACTTACGGAAAGAACTAAAAAAGTAAACACATTAATACGCATTTATTTCCCCTGACCAAGTGATCGCCCCACTACCTGTTCATTTGGTTTTTTCATTGTCTGGACTCTGTACCCGTTATCCCTCTCGTTTTACTCTTTCGTTAAACTAGTTGGCTCTCATTGACGAGGGCGTCTAAGCTTTTACTGCGATGAAAAAAAGGAGTTAAAACCTTGCTTAAGCGCCAAGTTTAGAGAAAGAGGGTGTGCCATTTGTTTTATTCAATGAAACCCCCCCTCCCTGCCCCACACTTTAAATATTAATATTTTAAGGTAAAAATAAGTGTACTCTGTGTGTGTATCTTACCTTTTATTGTATTTTAAATGCTATTTCATTGCTAATTTTAAAATTAGTGTAAAACTTTTTGTTGGCATTTATTGCTATTTTTACTGCCTGATATTATATTTGTGGACCTGTGTGTAGCCGGGGGAGGGAAACATTACGTTTTCCTGCTCAGCCACCAGAAAAAAACGTTTAAATCTCATTTGGCCCAACCACTCCCCCACTCCGCTTTGTTTACAGTTTTGGGCATGAATTATTCATTTTCTCCCTTGGTTTATGATGGCTCTAAAGGTCGTTTTTAGAAACGATTAAATTCAGTGAAAAGGTATGTATGCTAATAATATGGCTCGGGGCCACTGTAGGTACCAGTAGGTGTACCCCGGTGGGCTACCCTACACTGATTTCCCTACAAATAGTACTACTACCTCTACCCTACATTAAATTGCAAATCTTTAAGATAAGAAATGAGTGTACTGTGTATGTTTTTTTACTTTTTGTGTTTTTTTAACCTAGTTCAAATTACTAACTTAATAAATTTAGTGTAAACTTTTTTTCTGGATTTATATGCATTTAAAATGGAAAAAATGGCCTTTGTTTTGGCGATAGCCCGGAACCTAACCCGCCATATAAGGGGGCCTACGTAAAACCCAAAACACATTGGTCGCAAGCTATAATACCCAAAACATGTAAGGGTTAATATTGTTACTACACAGACACTCATTTTGTAAGTTAAAACCAGGAAGTAACTTGTTTGAAAACTTGGGACACCCTACTTACTTGGGACCTTACATGATTTGGGACCCCCACTTGTTGGGACCTCCTACAGGCTTGGGGACCTCCTACATGACGGGGGCCCTCCTACTGACTTGGGAAAACCTCCTACATGACTTGGGCCTCCTACATGACTTGGACCTCCTACATGATTTGGGGACCTCCTACTGACTTGGTACCACCTACGGATTGGGCCCACCTACGTAACTTGGGGCCCCCTACATGTTGGGCCCACTTATGTGATTTGGGGGCCCACCTATGTGATTGGGGCCACCTACTGTTTGGGGCCACCTATAAATTGGGGCCATTACGTGATTTGGGACCACCTACTGACTTGGGACCACCTACATGACGGGGCCCACTTATGTGATTTGGGGGCCACCTACGTGATTTGGGGACCCCACGTGACGGGACCCCCTAGTGACTTGGGCCCCCTACGTGACTTGGGCCCCCCCTACGTGACTTGGGTTCCTACGACTTGGGCCCCTCCTACATGATTGGGAAAACCCACATGACTTGGGCCCCACCTCATGACTTGGGTTTACCTACATGATTTGGGACCCCCTACATGATTTTGGGATCACTTATGTACTTGGGGCCACCTACTTTTACTTGGGGGGCCCCCTACGTTTTTGGGGACTACCTAGTGACTTGGGACCACCTACATGATTTGGGGGGGGACCTACAAAACTTGGGGCCCCCCCTACATAACTTAGGACCTCCTACACCCCTTTTTATGTTTAGGAGGAGTGTTTTTAGCAAAGGTACATTGAACATATTTGAGGGACTATAAAAGCTGTGTATAAAAAAGTCTCCCCTTATTAGGTGGGAACAGTATACTCTTTTTTAGTGCCTAACAGGAAGGAGCTGGAGTCTTGTAATGGATACAGTAAAAATAAAAAAAAACTTGGGGAATGTTGAAAAAAAGAAAAATTTTTGTAATCAACAAAGTCTTTTGTTTACAAAATCAGTTAACCCACACATTTTGTTCCCTATTTTTTGAACCCCCCCTTTATATGAGTCTTTAAATCCGGGGTTTAAAGTACCATAAAGTAATATGGTAGGAGGCAGAGCCCCCTTGCAATCTTTTTTATAAAAAATTTTCCGTATTTAAAAATTAATTGCAAATTCTTTTTTGTAATTACTGTCAAAAAATCATTCTGGAAACCATAAAATTTATGTACAGGAGTCCCCACTTTATGTAATAGTGAGTTCCTGGGGCCCTTTTTTTTTGTGTGTATTACTAAAATAATTTTTTTAAATGGCCTAAACCATGCCCAAATCATCCTTGGTTTATTTTTTTTAGCCAAGAAATAGGATAAAAACTTCAGTTTTTTGTGTGAGAATTAAAAAAAAGGGGGGCAAGTGTTATTTATGTATGAGGGCCTCAAAATGGAGAATTTGCGTTTTGTAAAGTGCTCCCAGCATCCAACTTCGTGCCTGGTAATTCCATAAAATTTCAATTTTTGGTTTTGTTATTTTTTAAAAAAGACACTTTTTCAGTTGATAACATTATTCTTTTTTTCAACACACCCCGTACTTTTTCAGTTGATAACATTTTTTCTTTCTTTCAACACCCCGGGCCCGGACCCCACCAAGGCAGGGGGCCCAAAAGGGAAAAAACAAAGTTTCCCCTTTTACTTTTTTGCTTTTATACGGGGGGAAGGGGATTACTAGCCTCTTGCTCCGGGCATTTTAGTCGCCTTTAAAAACACCATGGGCTACAGAGGAAGAATTTGTTCCACTTCCCCAGAGGTAAAGGAAATAAAAAAAAAAAAGAACTGCAAAAAATAGAAAAAACCCAGGGGGTGTGTATATTTATGCTTGTACATTATGTGAGTGGACCTAAGTGAAAGAAAGTAGCAAGACGAATGAAATTTTGCATGTTTATAGACAGAAAAAGCACCAGCAATCCTCCCCCATCATGAAAACAATTACGGGCTTCTTTTTAAACTCGCTTGGCAGGAAGGTATCCTCCCTGGTGGTTGCTGTCTACCAATCAAATCCTAGGGAAACATTATTATTGTTCTTATTTAAAAAAAAAAAATTGTTTTTTTTGCATTTAAATTTTAGGACATGACAGTGACCCCGGTGGCCTTGGAAAAACTCTTCTTCATATGGGAGTGTCCGGGGTTAAATTTCCCAGTGAGGGGGAAACTTTTGGGTGTGTTTCCTTACATCAGTTGTTATGTTTCCCCATAATAAAAAATTTTTCCCTGGGTGTTACATTGGTGTGGGTCGCTCCGGACAAAATTGACCTAAATTTTCCTAATGCTCTGCATAACAAGCGGTTTTTTTAAAAGTGGTATGTCATTAAGTCACAGGCCCGTATACCTTGAATGTATGGGAGGGTTTACCAAACAAGAAAGAAAAACCCCCAAAAAGAAAAAAACAGTGGAACCCCTTTCTTCGAGTTAAATCCGTTCCATGACCTTGTTCGCAACTGGATTTCTCGTTTTCAGAGTCAATTTTCCTCTTTTAAATTAAATTTAAATGCAAATTAATCCATTCCCGTGGAATTCTGTACTTTCAATAATTTTCCCAATTCAACTTACCCGGGTTATTTATCTATCTACTTCATCTAATATGACATAAAACAATATAAAAAACAGAAACTGACATATACTCTAAAAAGAATAAAATATGCATTTATGAGTGGTATGGGGGGGTGTGGCTGGACGAGAGTTGTCTGGAGATCGGCAAAAAACGTGGACCCCGCCTAACCTATTAATCGTTCCTGAGAGCCAACTTAGGGGAAAATTATCGTTAGCCAAATTAATTTTCCCCAAAAAAATAAAGGAAATCAAAATTTTAAACCGTTCCTGACTCCCCCAAAGTATAAAAAAAAAAAATTTTTTACCACATGAAAAAATTAATTTTAATACACACAAACTGAAAAAAGACATGCACACTTACATACACTTACCTTTTTTGAAGATCGTCGTGATTTTTTGGGATGGAGGAGGGGAGTGTGGTTTATGGTGTTAGGTTTGAAGGGGGAAACCCCTTCCCCTTGGACTTGGGGTGGCAATCTTTTCCAGGTTTTCTTCCCCCTTTTTTTAATGCCACTAGGGCCCCTTGGGGGCACTGGACCTTGTCCACAAAAATTCGTCCTAGAGGCCTGTACCCCTCGTTCCTTTATGACATTCCCAAAGTGTTTCACAACATTGTCAGTTACAGGTTGCCAAAACGGCTTGCAATAGCTGTGGAGGGGTTTTTTTGTCAAAAAAGGTTTTGCACTTTAAGCCACATTGCACACTTTCCTTAATTTTGAAGAGGCAAACTTCTTCAAATTTTTCTATCCCCCCCCCGGGGCAGTTTTTTCAATCTGTTCTCTTGCTGTTGAAGAGATCCAGCAGCTCATCAGTGGTTAGTTGTCATTGTCCTCCTCCCCAATTCTTCCCCCATCCTCCCCCCTAACCTCCAACCCCAAGGACTTCCCCTGCCACCAAAAGGATTCCCCAACTGGCATAGGGTTCCCAGCTTTCCTCAAAACCCTTCAAAATCCCTTTTTTTACACATTCTGGCCACAGTTTTTTCCCAAACAGAGTTCAAGGTCCTCTTAGTTACTTCCTCCCCCAAACCTTCCCAAATTTTTTACACAACGAGGTGCTAAAGTGATTTTCTCCAAAACTCTCTTAGAGTCAGTTGAGTTCGAGGTCAAATACAAAGCACCTTTCAAACATAGCTTTTGTGTACAGTTTTTTGAAGTTGGAATGACCGCTGGTCCATGGGCGCAGGAGAGGGGTTGATTCGGAAGGGGAAAAACTTGACCTTAAAAAGCCATTTCCGCAGAAAGTTGCTTGTCCGTCGAAGGGTGACAAGACATTGTCTAATACCAGGAGGCACTTTAAGGGCTAATTCTTTTCATTGGTAATTTTTCACATGGGGGAAAAAGCATGGTGTAACCATATGGAAAAAAAAGTCCCTAGTGACCCCAAAGCCCACTAGTTTTCCCTCCACAGCACACACAAATTTGCCCTTTAGGACATTGTTTTTTCCTGAACACCTGGGAGTTTCGTTGATACACCAATAAAGGCTCACTTTGCAATACCACTACATTAGCACACATCAAATTGTAAACCTTCTTTCATAAGGGTTTTGTCCTGGCAGTGCCTTTTCCTCCTGAGTAATGTAGGTCCGTTGGCATTTTCTTCCAAAACAGGCATTTTCGCACAATTAAAAACTTGTTCAGGTTTCAATTCTTTACTGTCTATGTTTCTCCCTTTAAATTCCTGCACATATTTTTCAGCTGCTTTGTGGTCCAAACTGGCAGCCTCCCATGCCTTATCACACTATTATGCCACTAGTTCTTTAAAACTCTCAAACCCCCTTTTCTGGGTTTTTTTTCACTCACATCACCATAGTTACGGGATTTTTCTAATTAAATCGTCATGCAACTTTTCCCAACCTTTTCACATAGATCGCTTGACAGTGCTATTCCTGCTATCGTTTTTCGTTTATCCCCACCAAAAACAGTCTCTCAACATCTTTTATCACTTGCATCATGTTTTTAAAACAAAGTTGCACCTTTTCAAGACAGCTTCCTTGATTTCCGTTTTTCTTGCCACAAAATTTGGTGGTTATTGTGTTTTGGGTGTACAACCTGGGCCCCTCGGAGACACGCACTCCCTTTCATACTTAGCAAAGATTCTTTTTTTTTCATATCCATAGTAAATTTTTCACCCTTTTTTTTCCCGTAGGGTTGACACAGAAGCTTTCTTGGGGCCCCCTGGGGACTTATTTTGCAGGTCAAACATAAAAAAGGGTGTGATAATATTTAAATGTTCCGATTTCATGCTTGGGAAACACCCCCGGGCTGGCTTGTAAATACGGCACCCACGGAACAAGTGAGGCGGGGTCAACCCATGTAAGCGTCCGAAGAATCACTTGACGAGTTTTTTATGTTTGCCCGGGAAAATTTTTGCGTTAAAAAATTTTCACTAGGCGGGTTTAACGTTAAGCGATGCTTCGTTAGGTGGGTTCACTGTACTTCTGAATAATTTCGCTAATATCATCTATACACTTTTTATCTATCACAGTTCATCTAATAGACTAACAAACAATTAAATAACAAGAAACACAAAATATACTCTAAAATGAATAAAAATGCATTTGTAACGGTGGAGGCGGCCCCCCAACCTCTCCCTCTTTGTGTGGTAAAAACTGCCATCTAGTGCGGGCCTTTTTTTAAACCGTTATTTTTAATTATTATTGTATACATTTTTATTATATATGACTTTTATTATTATTATTATTATTATTATTTTGTTTTATATTTATTAACATTGTTATTATTCATAATTTTTATATTATTATTTATTATTATTATTATTTTTATTATTTTGAAATTATTTGTAATTTTTATTCACACAAAAAATATAAGATTACTGTTTTCCTTTTTTGCAATAATTGTGTAAAGTCAACCCCTTCACGACTGCATATTGGAAGGGCAGTGACGTCATTTGTTTACTCTGAAACAGCCAAGCAAGGACCCTTTCTCCTAGGTTGAGTCATTTCAAGCACTTTTCTTCATGAAAGCAATCAAATGATCGTTTCTGTAATATATCTTTCCCTCTATCAAAGAGACCAAAAAAAACGAAATACAACCATAAAACCATTTGAAATTACCACTAAGGGGTCCATTGCTGAGAAGCGAACTCCATTATTTTTGCTTAGATTTCTTTCATTATTATTTTTTTTTTCTTTTAACACACCGGCCGTATCCCCCCGAGGCGGGGGGGCCCAAAAGGAAAAAAAGAAATTTCTCCTTTTACATTTAGTAATTATACGGAAAGGGTTACTAGCCCCTTCTCCCGGGATTTTTAGTCTACGGAGAAAAATTTTGTTCCTTCCCATGGAGGTAAGAGGAAAAAACAAGAACAAGAACTAGTAAGAAAAATGGAAGAAAACCCGAGGGGTGGTATATACATATGTGTTGTACATGTATGTGAGTGTGACCTAAGTGGTAAATTTGAAGTAGCAAACGTACCGAAACCTTCATGTTTATGAACAGAAAAATGGACACCCGCAATCCCACCATTTTAAAACAATTAAGGTTTCTGTTTTACACTCACTTGGCCCCGGACGATATATCTCCCTGGGTGGTTCTGTCCTTTTCCAACTTTTACCTAGATTATTATTATTATTATTATTAATAAATATTTTTAATTTTTTTTTCACACAAAAAATATAAGATTTACTGTGACGTCATTTGTTTTCTCGAAACAGCCCAAGCAATGGACCATTTCTTCTAGGTTGAGCTCTGTTTCAAGATCTTTTCATCGGGGAAAGCAACAAAAACATATTTATTTCTGTAATATACTTCCTTTTTATCAAATGAGACCAAAAAAACGAGAATACTACCTAAAAACCATTCGAAATTACCATAAGGGGGGGGATAATTGCCGAGAAGTGAAAATCCTTATTTATGCTTTGATTTTTTTCTTTTCGGGGTACTTAAGCCGCCTTGGTGGGAATCGGCCATGTGATGATAATAAATTAATAAAAAAATAATGATAACATCTTTCCTATCATTGCCCAAGTTTCAATAAGATATCCCCAAAAAACAAAAAGTGATACAATTCCCGGGGAAACAAGGCAAGAGCCCCTCACCCTGTCAAGGAACCGCCTTGAGGTCGCCGCTTGTGAAAATTTTGCTGCGTATGGGAAACAAAAATCAACCCCCTCGACTGCTCTTTTGGAAAAATCGCACATGGACACGCTCGAAGTAGAGGTTCCACTGTACTTTTATCCCTCATTTAGCACTTTCACCTCACTCCCCAAAATAATCCGTCTTTGCCCGATCAGGTCAAAAATTTAAAAGTCCTCCAAGCTGCCAAAATCCCAAACCCCTCCTTTAAAGTGCAGAATTGTAATTCCCATTTCCGGACTCAAGTCCAACTAACCAGTTTCCCTAAGTCCCTTCACAAATATTACCCTGCTTTTTCCCCAAAAAACCCCGTCAGGTCCCCCAAAAACCATATGTCCCATTCACCCTATCTAACACACTCACACATGCTTGCTGGGAAATCCCAAACCCTTAACTATAAAACCCCCTTTACCCCCCTTTCAAAATTTTCGAGGATGACCCCCCACCCCACCTTCCTTTCCCCACCCCGGAGTATACCTGGAGAGAGTTCGTTGGAAACCCTGGCAGGGCTAAAAGTAGCAGGGAAACAATAAATGGGGAAAAAGAAATTGGAAGACTTTTGCAGCAAAGTAGCACCCCCTAAATTGTAGCAGTAGTTGGTGTGGCATCTGAAATTTTAAATTAGCTAGCCGAAATTGGTACCCCCCGGGTTACTGATGGAACCGGGTACGTTGCCAGATTATGTGGCCGACCTGTGCTACCTTACATAAAAAAAAAAACTAATTTTTAAACTGTTTTTTTTACCCATTTGTAGTTGCCTACAGTATTTTTTAATTTTCTACTTTGTAAACTAAAGAACACAATTTACTACTTTGTAACACAAAAACACTTAATTACACTTTGTAAATACAAGGAAACACTGTTTTACTACTTTGTAAAACCATAACACTGTAATTTTCTACTTTGTAAATACAAGAACACTGTAATTTTTCTTTTGTAGCTACAATAACACTGTAATTTACTACTTTGTAAACAAAAACACTGTAATTTACTACTTTGTTACTACAAAACACTGAAATTTCTACTTTTTTACTACAAGAAAACTTAATTTCCCACTTTGAACTACAAGAAAACCCGTAATTTACTACTTTGTTACTACAAGAACTGTAATTTATACTTTGTTACTACAAGAACACTGTAATTTTCTACTTTTTTACTACAAGAACACTGTAATTTACTACTTTGTAACTAAAAACACTGAATTTATCACTTTGTTACTCAAGAACACTGTAAATTTATACTTTTTAACTACAAAACACGTAATTTTACTACTTTGTTCTACAAAACACGTAATTTATACTTTGTTTCACAGAACACTGTTATACAAGAAACTGTAATTTACTACTTTGTAACTACAAAACACTGTAATTTACTACTTTTTTACTACAAGAAAAATGTAATTTACTACTTTGTTACTACAAAAACACTGTAATTACTATTTGTTACTCCCCCAAGAACCTGTAATTTACTACTTTTTACACAAGAAAAATGTAATTTTCAAAATTTGTAAACAAGAACAATGTAATTATCACTTTGTTACTACAAGAACACTGTAATTTACTCTTTTTAACTACAAGAACACGTAATTTATACTTTTTTACTACAAAACCTGTAATTTTTTCTACTTTTTACTACAAGAAAACTGTAATTTACTCCCTTTGTTACTACAAGAACACCGTAATTTACTACTTTGAACTACAAGAACATGTAATTTATCACTTTGTTACTAAAAACACTGTAAATTTTCCACTTTGTGCACAAGAACCTGTTTGTAATTTATCACTTTTTAGTACAAAAACACTATTTGTAATTTTTCCACATTGTTGCTAAAGAACAAAATTATTTGTGGTTCTTTCTATTTTGGGAAGGTATTAAAATTTTTTTTAATGTTTCCCAAAGGGATTCGTGACAACACACACTAAATAATTTGATGTTACCATGGTTTAAGATACCTCTTCGGTAAGTTGTCCCCTGATCTCCCTCTAAAATTGGGGGAGGAACGAACTTTCACTCTTGCTTTTTTCGTCATTCGTCTTTTAATAAACTAACTGTATCCCACCCAGGGGAGTGGCCCAAAAAGGGGAAAAAAGTTTCTCTTTTTTTAACTTTAGTAATGTATAAGGAGGGGAAGGGGGTTTCTAGCCCCTTGCTCCCCGGTATGTTAGTCCCCCTTTTATGACACACACGATTTTGGAGGAAAATTTTTGTTTCACTACCCCAGGAGATTTTTTTTTTTTTTTTTTTTTTTTTTTTTCTCTAACAAGTCAACCCAAAAAAGAAAAAGTCCCCAAAAAAAAAATACTTTCATCTTCAACCCTCACCACACTCAACATTTTTCACTTTTTTTCAGAGATGCTCAAATACAAAAGTTTTAGAAAACATACACCAAAAAAAAAGATACACAAAAAATATCCCTCCAAAAATGCCAAAATCCAAACCCCTCCTTTAAAGGCAGCTTTTCTTCCCTTTCCGGACTCAAAATCCCACTATATGAAAACAACCATTTTTCCTGAATCCCCTTCACTAAAAATTTAAAACCCGTCACCTAACGATCGTCAGGTCCCAATACCTTCTCTCCATTCACTCCTATTAACACGCTCCGCACGCTTTTCTGAAGTCCAAGCCCCTTTGCCCCAAAAACCTCTTTAAAACCCCCCGTCTCCCAACCCCCCTTTCGAGGACGACCCCTACCCCGCCTTCCTTCCCCTATAGATTTATATGCTTTCCATGTCATTCTACTTTGGGTCCATTCTCTCTAAATGACCAAACCACCCCAACCCAACCCCCCTTCTGTCCTCTGACTAATACTTTTATTTAAATCCACACTTTTCCTAATTTCCACACTTTGAATTTTCTGCATATATTTTCACCACACATTGACCTTAAACAAGACATCTCCACTGCCTCGCTGCTGTTTTCCCAAACCCAAGCTTCACACCCATATAAGAGTGTTGGTACTACTATACTTTCATACATTCCCTTCTTTGCCTCCATAGATAACGTTTTTTGACTCCACATATACCTCAACACACCACTCACCTTTTTTCCCTCATCAATTCTATGATTAACCTCATCCTTCATAAATCCATCCGCCGACACGTCGACTCCCAAGTATCTGAAAAACATTCACTTCTTCCATACTCCTCCTCCCCAATTTGATATCCAATTTTTCTTATCTAAATAATTTGATACCCTCATCACCTTACTCTTTTCTATGTTCACTTTCAACTTTCTACCTTTACACACACATTCCCAAAACTCATCCACTAAACCTTTGCAATTTTCTTTATAATCTCCCATAAGCACAGTATCATCAAGCAAAAAGTAACTGTGTCAATTCCCATTTTGAATTTGATTCCCAAAATTTAATCCCACCCCTCTCCCGAACACCCTAGCATTTACTTCCTTTACAACCCCATCTATAAATATATTAAACAACCATGGTGACATTACACATCCCTGTCTAAGACCTACTTTTACTGGGAAGTAGTCTCCCTCTCTTCTACACACCCTAACCTGAGCCTCACTATCCTCATAAAAACTCTTTACAGCATTTAATAACTTACCACCTATTCCATATACTTTGCAACATCTGCCACATTGCTCCTCTGTCCACTCTATCATATGCCTTTTCTAAATCCATAAATGCAATAAAAACTTCCCTACCTTTATCTAAATACTGTTCCCCATATATGCTTCAATGTAAACACTTGAATCTACACATCCCCTACCCACTCTGAAACCTTCCTTGCTCATCCGCAATCCTACATTCTGCCTTACCTCTAATTCTTTCAGTTACAACCCTACCGTACACTTTTCCTGGTATACTCAGTAAACTTATTCCTCTATAATTTTTACAGTCTCTTTTGTCCCCTTTCCCTTTATAATAAAGGGACTGTACATGCTCTCTCTGCCAATCCCTAGGTACCTTCCCCTCTTTCATAAAATTTATTAAATAAAAGTACCAACCCCCTCCAACACTATATGCCCCACTGCTTTTAACATTTTCTGTCATGATCCCATCAGTTCCAGCTGCTTTACCCCCCTTTCATTCTATGTAATGCCTCACGTACCTCCACCCACACTTACCTTCTGCTCTTTTTTCAACTCCTAAAAGATGGTATACCTCCCTGGCCAGTGCATGAAATTACCGTCTTCCCTTTCTTCCTCGACATTTAAAAGTTCCTCAAAATATTCTCGCCATCTACCTAATACCTCCTTCTCCCCATCTACTAACTCCCCTACTGTTTTTAACTGACAAATCCATACTTTCCCTAGGCTTTCTTAACTTGTTTAAAACTCACTCCAAAAATTTTTTCTTATTTTCATTAAAAATTTCTTGACAGTGCCTCTCCCACTCTATCATCTGCTCTCCTTTTGCACCCCTCTCACCACTCTTTACTTTTCCTTTTACTCTCCATATACTCTGCTCTTCTTATAACACTTCTGCTTTGATAAGAGTAATAAACAAGAACAAGAATTACTAAGAAAATAGAAGAAAACCCATAGGGTGTGTTTTATATATGCTTGTACATGCCTGTGTAGT
This sequence comes from Cherax quadricarinatus, assembly GCF_026875155.1. Classification (NCBI taxonomy): domain Eukaryota; kingdom Metazoa; phylum Arthropoda; class Malacostraca; order Decapoda; family Parastacidae; genus Cherax; species Cherax quadricarinatus. The sequence goes on from NW_026505373.1 coordinate 16,142, forward strand.
GTGACCTAAGTGTAAGTAGAAGTACAAGACGTACCTAAAATCTTGCATGTTTTTTTTTTTTGTTTTTTTCAACAAATGGCTGTATCCCACCAAGGCAGAGTGGCCCAAAAAGAAAAACAAAAGTTTCTCTTTTTAAATTTCGTATTTATACAGGAGAAGGGGTTACTAGCCCCTTGCTCCCGGCATTTTAGTCGCCTTTTACAACACACACAGCTTACAGAGGAATACTGTTCCACTTTCCCCTGGAGATAAGAGGAAATAAACAAGCAAAACTAAAGAAATTTTAAAAAAAACCCCGAGGGGGGTGTATTATATCTTGTAAATTTGCGTATGGACCTAAGTGTAAGTAGAATAGAAGACATACCGT
>NW_026505374.1:0-5000 GCF_026875155.1 Cherax quadricarinatus
CAGGTTACTTGTAAAAAGAATTTTCAAAATTGGTATACTTATTATTCTGTTTTTTTTTCCAGTGCATCTAGGACCAAATCATAGTGGTCTAGCAGTTGCGAAAGGCAGGAGCGACATGCTCTGAAACCATGTTGCCCTGGGGTTTGCATTTTTGGGATCCAGGGGGTTTTGTTATCCTCCCTTCTTAGAACTTTTTCAAAGATTTTATGATATAGGACGTTAAAACTATTGGTCTTATTTTTTAGCTACTGCTTTGTTGCCACCTTTATGGAGTGGGTATATCTGTTGTCTTTGGGTGACTATTGGAATCTCGCCTGTATCTAAGCTCCTTCTCCATAGGACCCGTGAGAGGGGTTTCTTGCAGTTTCTTAATGAATACCGAGTTCCACGAGTCGGGGCCTAGGGCTGAGTGCATGGGCATGTCGATGGCCTTTCTCAAAGTCTAGTGAGTTAGGGTTATGTCAGAAATTTGACATACATTGGCAGGGTTTAGAGCCTCATTCATGAAAAAAATTGTTTGGATTGTCTATCTTTAGAATGGTTAATGGGTCTCTGAACACGATTTCATATTGAGATTTCAGTATCTCACTCATTTCTTTGTTGTCCGTCTGTGTAGGATCCGTCTTGTCTGAGCAGGGGCCCTATACTAGATGTGGTTTTTGCCTTGTTTTTGGCATATGAAAGGAAATTTTTCGAATTTCTTTCAATTTCACTAATCGTTTTTTAGCTCCCTTTGTCTCTCCTGGATCAAATATTTTCCGCTTCCCTGGTTAGCGCTTCCTTCCGTGTTTCAGTGATCGGCATCTTGAGGAGCTCAGTGATTCTTCGTCTTCTCCTGTAGAGGGAGCATCTCTCTCCAGTTTACTTCTTTTCTCTTTTCTTATAGGAATATACCTTGGAACATACTTCAGCTACCAGAAGGTTGATCTTTTCAAGGCATTGGTTAGGGTCCATGTAATTTAAGATAAACCTCCCAGAATGTTTCATTTAGAGCATAGTTTACATGATCTCAAGATGATGTTCTTGTTGTTGAAGTTGAATTTGGGAAAGGTACCCTCATAGCTGTATGCATTTTGATCAGGACTTCTGTGCTTGTAAGTTGGGACTTCGATTAGAGTGTGATCAGAATCTGTTGTTTTAAAATATTGTTTTGTTTTTACCAGGTCCCCATTATTTGTGAAAAATAAGGTCCAGTTTGTAAGTGTCCCTTACAAAACCCAACAAGAAGACTCTGAGATGTGTTGATGTTTGTTTGTAACTGTGAGTGTCATCCGTGATGGTGGCACATCCTTCTCTCTCAACATTATTCTCTCCCACTGCTGTATTAACACAACTATAGGTATAATTCTCTGCCAGCTCCTCACTAGCTGCTTGGGGGTTAGCGGGGGACGGTACAAAGCATGGCTTGCTTCTACAGTGTTTTAAAAGCTGAGGTTGGAGAGTTGAAGGAGGAGGTCTTGCTTCCCCCAGGAGGAGATTAGGAGCTGAAGGTCCACCTCAATGGGCTTGGGAAGAGTGTGAGGTGGTTGGAGATGTGGGGAATGAGGCTTCTGGGCAGTGAGGTGCAGTCTGTCTCTCACTGTGAGGAGGCTGTAGGTGGGGTGGTGGGAAAACGGCTACCAGCAGTGAGGTGCAGCCCAGCACCTGCTACAAGTGGCGAGTTGTTCACAGTAATGGGAGGCGCATCAGAGTAAGGAAAGTTAAAGAGTGCAGATCTGAAGGTAGGAAATCGCTTCTCTGTTCTCCAGGAGGGAATGTACTTCAGTGGCCAGTAAAGGGTAAGGGTACTACTGCCCCTCTAATGAAGGTAAGCGCATTCTTGTGGTTGGTGACTCTCAGGTAAGATATGTTGATCGTGCTTTTTGTAATAGGAATAAGAAGATGAGAGATAGAGTGTGCTTCCCTGGAGCTGGTGTTGGGGACATTGTCAACAGACTGGATAATATCATGTCAGGTAATGGGAACAAGCCCATTATCTGCCCTCAGTGCTGGTGGAAATGATATTGGGAAAGGGTAGGAGAGAAGAGCTGCTAGATAAAGTACAGGCCCAGCTATAGATTTCATTAAGTCTAAGGGAGGGATCCCAATCATATGTAGCATCTTGCCTAGAAGGGGTAGGAAATGAATGGTTGTCTAGGGCAATTGGTGTAAATTGCTGGCTAGACAGATACTCCCAAGGAACTTGCAATCCCATTCATTGACAACTGGAACAACTTTTATGGCAAACATGATATGTATGCAAGGGATGGGGTACATCTCTCTGGGGCTGGGGTGGTAGCACTTGCAGACTCGATTGAGAAGGCCATTGGTGAAATGCCTATGATTTAAAACTGATGGAAGATAGAGGTATGGGTGTGTGTGGGAAACAAGCAGGTTGCAAACACTAGGGTTGGAAACAGTAAATGTATAAAAGGCATTCGCATGAAGTTAAAAAATAAAGACAATAGAACAGGTCAGCAAAAAAAAGGGGGACAGCAAGGGCAGCAAGGGACTGCTCCCTTAAGGTTTACTATACTAATAGCCCGGGGTGTTAGAAATAAGATAGATGAGCTAAGATTAATTTTCAAGTGCAGGAAAAAATAGATATTATTGCTATAACAGAGACCGGGCAAAACTGAAAGATAGAGAGATGCCCTCTGAATGTCACATACAAGGCTATAAAATTATTCCACACTGACAGGGGGCAACAGGAAAGGTGGTGGAGTAGCGTGTATGTCAGAGACAATTTAATTGTTGTGTTAGACAAGTATTAAATTAGAAGCGTCAGCCACTGAATCTGTTTGGTTACAGCTTCTCGAGGGCCGAGAAAAACTAAATTTTGGGTGTGATTTTACAGGGCCCCAAATCTTGATGGGAGTGCAGTAAACTTCTATGGGGACGAAATTCGTAAGGCATCTACATACGAAAATGTTGTGCTAATGGGAGATTCAACATAGACAGATTGACTGGGCAATTTGACAGGAAATTTAGAGTGGGGGGACTTCTTGATACGATCCAGGATTGTTTTTTAAAACAGTTTGTGACAGAGCCAACTAGGGGAAATAACCTCCTTGACTTGGTTCTTGCCAGTAGGGAAACACTAATTTAATAATCTTTGGGTTAAAAGATGAGCTTGGGGGGAGTGATCACAAAAACACTCAGTTTTAACATATCATGGAATTCCCCTAATAATGGGGAATCAAGTCTCCGTCCCTGACTTTTCGCTTGGCTGATTTTTATAGACTGAAAAATTACTTAGGTGGGCTGAAACTGGGAAAGACCTGACTAGGGGTCAGGTAGGTGGTGATGGTTGGGCCCATATGATGCTTTCCAGGGGATAGTTCTAGCTGCTCAGTCAAATTAATTTCCAAATAGGGAAATCAGATCAAACAAAAATGATCCCAAATGGATGAAACAATAGATTAAAATATCTGATTGGTCAAAAGAGAGGCAATATAGGCAAATCAAAAGAGGAGAGGGGCAATTTAAAAAATCGATATATTCAGTTAAAGAGAGAAATAAAAAAAGGGAATTAGAAAAGCAAATAGAGATTATGAGGTTTAAAGTTGCAAGAGAATCGAAGAACTAACCCAAAAGGATTCTTTCAGGTATACAGAAGTAAATCAGGGACAAGATAGGCCCACTCAAAAGTTCCTCGGGTCAGCTCAACTGACAGTGATAAGGAAATGGTAGAATTTTTAACACATACTTCCTCTCAGTTTTTACACAGGGGGGATACCAGCGATATTCCAGTAATGATAAATTTTGTAGAACAGGACGATAATAAACTGTGACTATTAGGTCACAAGTGACAATGGTCCTTAGGCAAATAATAAATTAAAAACCTAACAAATCCCCAGGCCCTGATGAACTGTATGCAAGGGTTCTAAAGGAATGTAAGAGGAAGCTTTAGCACACCTTTGCTAATCTTTTCAACATATCACTACAAAATTTGGCATGGTGCCAGATAAGTGGAAATTGGCAAATGTGATACCTATTTTCAAACAGGTGACAGGTCCTTAGCTTCGAACTATAGACCAATAAGCCTAACCCCCCAAGTGGGAAAATTTATGGAAATCAATAATTGCCGAGGCAGTTCGTAGCCACCTTGAAAAGCAAAAATTTAAATCAACGAATCTCAGCATGGTTTTAAAAAAGGGGGGGGCGTTCCTGCCTTAACGAATTTATTAACTTTTTTCACTAAGGATTTGAGGAGGTTAGATCATGGTAATGAATATGATATTGTGTATATGGACTTCAGAAAGGCTTTTGACAGGGTCCCACATCAGAGACTATTGAGGAAAATTAAAGCACATGGAATAGGGGGGAAAATTTTTTTTCCTGGATAGAGGCTGGTTGACAAATAGGCACCCGAGATTTTTGCAAAAAATGGGGAGAAATCAAAAGGGGGGGAAGCGTCACGAGCGGTGTTTCACAGGGGTCAGTGTTGGGCCCCCCTGCTGTTCACAATCTACATAAACGACATAGATGAGGCAAAAAAGAGCGACATCGGCAAGTTTGCCGATGACAACCAAAATAGGCCGTCGAAATTCATTTGACGAGGACATTCGAGCACTCCAGGAAGTTTTGAATAGACTGATGCAGTGGTCGGAGAAGTGGCAGATTGCAGTTTAATATAGACAAATGCAAAGTTCTAAATGTTGGACAGGACAATAACCATGCCACATATAAACTAAATAATGTAGATCTTAATATTACGGATTGCGAAAAAGATTTAGGAGTTCTGGTTAGCAGTAATCTGAAACCAAGACAACATGCATAAGTGTTCGCAATAAAGCTAAAAGAATCCTTGGCTTCATATCAAGAAGCATAAATAATAGGAGTCCTCAGGTTTGTTCTTCAACTCTATACATCCTTGGTTAGGCCTCATTTAGATTATGTGCACAGTTTTGGTCACCGTATTACAGAAATGGATATAAATTCCTCTGGTAAATGTACAAAGGAGGATGACAAAGATTGATCCCATGTATCAGAAACCTTCCCTATGGGATTAGACTAAG
>NW_026505374.1:10000-17575 GCF_026875155.1 Cherax quadricarinatus
GATTTTCGTAAGGAATTCTTTGTTTCCAGTAATCGTAATTATATACCAACAAGTAGGTTTTATAAGACCTAATATGCGAGTAATTCTTTTTTGTTATGTCCAGCGGAGACTCAGTTCTTTCCATGGCCATGACAAGTGACGGTACATAAAGAACTGATAAAGTTCTGCTGGACGACGCGTCTTCTCAATAAATTGCCATAAGCCACATTTTGTCTTATTATCGTAATTCATAGAAGAATTGATTTCTGAGATGCTTGAGTCTTGGAGCGATTTCCATCTTCCAGTGACATGTAAGAGACCTCATCTTGAAGGTTGCACATGATCAATGGGTGTTCAAGGAGTGTTCACTGAGATGTTCAGTTATGAGAGAACATCAGACCCGGCCGTAGACTGACAATGTGCAAACATTCACATCGTAAGTATATAATGGTAACAACAATGGTTGCATTGCTTGTGAAAATCATAAACTGCAGAAATAAATGAACGAATGGCAGTAAATCATGAGATCTAAATTAGTGTCAAAATCTTCTTTCAACGCACGGCCGTATCCCACCGAGGCAAGGTGTCCCGAAAGGAAAAACGATAGTTTCTCCTTTTAATTTTAGTAATATATACAGGAGTTAAAAACATTTAGAAAAAAAGGCTAATGGAAGTCCATATTCAGGGTTTTAGTTGAAGTTTAATGTTTAAGTAATTTAGTTTAATAGTTTAGTGTCTAATAAAGTTTACCGAGAATTAATCTGTTTTTCTTTGCGTTAATCATCGTTTAACGGTGGTTCAAGCTCGTTAATGTTATATTTTTTTGTTTATATAGTGTACAGTGAAGATGAGAAGGACGGCATTCAAGTGTTCGCTCGTTTGCTTCCTCGTTAACCCCTCGTTCGGTGTAGCAGACGAGGACATATTCACTGGTAGGCGGGATTCCCCAGTGGAAGTAGGTCCTACCCAAAGAGATGGGTTAGTTGTAGTAGTAGTTGTCGTAGTCGTGAAGGTTAATGTACATGTCCTCAGAATTTAGATTCCATGATGTTGCAGTGTCTGACAAGTTGTGCAAGACACTGCAACATCATGGAATCTTGATTCTGAGGACATGTACATAACCTTCACGACTACGACAACTACTACTACAACTAACCCATCTCTTTGGGAAGGACCTACTTCCACTGGTGAATCCCGCCTACCAGTGACTATGCCCTCGTCTGCTTACACCTCACGTTACTTTTCGGTTTTATATACCATTCTTACACAGCTCCCTCGTTCGTTAGTTTTCCTTGTTCTTTCGCTTGTTCGCCATTTTCGCTCATTCGTTCTCCTTTTTGCTCTTTCACTTATTCGTTTCCTCATTCGCTGTTTTTTGTTTGTTTATTGTTTTTTTCATTCGCTCGCTCATTAGCCTTTTTACTCATTCGCTTGCTCATTCGGTCGTTCGATAGTTTGATCATTAGCTCGTTAGCTCACTGTGCGCTAATTTGCTTAAACCTTTTGTTCGTTCGTTATTACTTTTGACTGACTCACGAAATCGTAATGAAAACGATTGCAAACAAACCATACCCCGGCCGGGATTGAACCCGCGGTCGAGAGTCTCAAAACTCCAGACGACGGTTGGAGTTTTGAGACTCTCTGACCGCGGATTCAATCCCGGCCGGGGTATGGTTTACTTTGCACTTTTGGGTTGGAACTTTAGTTTACTGAGGCGAGTTTCGTTGTGTAGTTTTACGGGATAATATATAACAAAAAATATAGTTTGCGTAGAAAAGCGGGGGAAAAAAAAAAGTGTCGACTTAAATAGGAAGACAGCAGGTAGTGGTTTTTGCCGATGACCCAAATTTTCCAATTAGCTGGAGAATATTTCCACTAGCGAGGCCTGGTCATGGAGCGGGCTGCTGGGGTCCTACAATTACCCAGAACAACCGAGATGAACCGGAACAACCCAGGACAACCCAGGATAATCGAGAACAAGCTCGGATTTACCGAGAACATCGAGAACAAGCTTGGATTTGCCGAGAACAAATCAGACTTACCGAGAACAACTATGTCATGTCGTTTTTTGCAAATATCTCATTTGATATCTCCATATGACAGACGCCATGATGCTCACTGTAGTGTAACTTAACAATTGCAATTCTTGCGTTCTTGGACCATCTTCAGAGTAGGACGATGGGGTATTTATCCAGCCTAAATTTGAAACTACTAAAGGTTTTCTGCAATCATTTACTTATCTGCACATCAACAACTAACAACCACAATAATTAGACAAATGCAAAGTTCTGAAGCCGGGAATGTCCATAACTCTGGCACTTATGGTTATGGTAAGCAGCAACCTTAAACCAAGACAGCAGTGCCTAGGCGTAGGTAATAAGGCAAACAGATTACTGGGATTTATATCAAGAAGTGTAATCAAGATTGAGACACTTATGCAACATATAGGAATCTTTATTGAAGGAACGTTTCGCCACAACCAGTGGCTTCATCAGTCCAATACAAAGCAGAGAGGGGTAAGGCGAGGAGGAGTTTGAGGTAATCAATCCTCAGCCTGGAGTCGATGTGTTCAGTCCATCAGTCTTGTAAACTCCAGGCTGAGGGACTGATTACCTCAGACTCCTCCTCTCCTTACACCTTTCTGCTTTATATTGGACTGTTGAAGCCACTGTGTGGCGAAACGTTTCTTCGGTAAAAATTCCCATATGTTTCATAAGTGTCTCAATCTTCAACTTGTCGGTTTTAAACCATTTATCACACAGTGTAAGCATCTTGTAAGACGATGAATGAGGGGAGACATGATCGAAGTGTATAAGTGGAAGATGAGCACCTTTCACCTAGATAGATCTGAGGCGTTTGCCTAATCAGGTGGGGTAATTAAGTAACCAACAATATCCTGTAAGAAGGGCACGCTTTATCTACAGGATCAATCTACCAGAACTACGGAATGACGAGAGAAGGCACAATACCGTAACTGGAACAATACACAAATAACCCGTATATAGAATGCTCCAAACCTGACTTTAGGCTTTGTACAGTGTGACTTGTTCTCGGTAAATCCAAGCTTGTTCCCGGTTGTTCTTGGGAAATCCGAGCTTGTTCTCGGTTGTTTCTCGGTAAATCCGAGCTTGTCCTCGGTTGTTCTCGGTTCATCTCGATTGTTCTCGGTAATTAGTACGACCCACTTGTTCTCGGTAAATCCAAACTTATTTCCGGTTGTTCTCTGTTGTTCTCGGTAAATTCGAGCTTGTTCTCGGTTGTTCTCGGTAATTACTAGGACCGGGGGCTGCGGGGGCATTGACTTCCGGACCACTCTCTACGTATACGCCAGGTATTGTCCCAGGTTTTCCTCCTTTGGATTTCCCTTCCAACTCGTCTGTCCGAGGGAAGGGTGAAAGAAGGGAAATGCTGTCCTAAGGAAGTTACTGTCGATCCCTCAGTTGATATCACTGTGTCGAACGTTTGGCCATACCTGCACCCTGACCACCTACACGGTGTCTTGACATCTCCTTTAACCCCTCTCATGTACACCCGACTCTTGTTGTGAACCCCACCTATTCCCCGGCTAACCCTGGCGCCTCCATCCACCCTCTTGGAAAATCCTACCCCTACGGAATTCATGTTTATTTTTCCCCAGCTTAAGAATATTAAATGTGCAGCCTCTTTTAAAAAGGCTGATAGCAACCGCTTCCATAGTCCAGTGTCAGTAAAAACAATCCATAGGTATTTGGACAGATTGAAACTTAGGGAAGATAAGACCTGGAAGACTTCGGATGTCTGGTCAGGTAGAGTGTTGCACGTTCATAGAGCTGTGAGATGTTGCCCAGAACAACCTCCTCAGTCTTCGGCTGTCTACCTCAGGTATTGTATCACCAAGTATGTTAACCCCTTACCGTAAGTTTTTATTAACGTTTTACTGGAAAGGAATGTGAGATTAAGGAGTATCCTCAAAGTAGACTGGACAGCTGAGTCATTTTTGTGTCTCATCACATGCCAGGTCTCTAAGTTCCCTCCTCGCTGACGGCCCAACCTTTGACTTTTTTTTTTTTTTCAGCAACAGATTTATTACACCAACTTTGATTACATGGTCTGCATTTTGGAATGTTTTTAATTTTTATTTTTATTCATCATTGCGATCTTACATATTCTTGGGCTGCTGATTGTAAGTATCTAAACCATTTTGCTCTATCACATAAGGATTTTGAATGAAATACAAATTAATGATAATAAAAATGTGAAGTTTTAATAATTTGTTAATTTATTAAAATTAGGCAAGTAATCATGGAAAAGCACATTCTGTTATTTTTAAGAACATACGAATTACAAATCAAGATGAATCAAATCAAATGATTTTATTAAAAAAATATGCTCCTAATGGTTAGCCTACATATTGCATCAAAGGAACTAGGGCCGCTTTGATTTTCGCTTGTGCTGTGCATCGAGACATTACGTTTCAATGGCCGGCAGTAATCCGCCATCATGCTGACATTCCATTTGTCTGGTATCGAGTTTCCATGGTGGCAAATATCCTAATGGAACCGCTCTCCTTGTTCCTCACTGTAGTCCCCACAATTGTTGGGAAAACAGTCAAGATGTGAGTGCAAAAAGTGCATCTTCACACTCATTCTAGAACCAACTTGTTGGAAACTTGAATTCAGGTCTTGGATCATTTTTTTTCATATTTCAGGGGAGCGCCTGTTTCCAAGGAAGTTGTGGGCAATCTGCTTGAATGAAAACCAGACATTCACCTCGACACCTGCTAATGCTTCATCAAAATGCTTGTCCTTCATCAGTTTCCGAATCTGAGGGTCAACAAGATTCCTGCCTTCAGCTTGCCTTCACTTATACAAGGAAACTTTGACTCCAGGTACTTGAAAGCAGTTCCATTCTTGTTCAAGGGCATTTACAAAATTTTTATAAGCCCTAATTTGATGTGGGAGTGGTGACAGCAGAATTTTCTTGGGGTCAACTAGTGGCACAGTTTTCACGTTGTGATTTCCGGGTAAGAAACTGGTTCTTGGTGCCAGTCTCTTTGTTCTAGTGTTGGCTGTCTGCCCTACTATCCCAAAGACACAGAAAACAGGGATACTTGTTGTATTCGCTTTGAGACCTAATAGGAGAGCAATAACTTTTAATCACCACAAATTGTGATTCGGGTACTTGATTGCAGATATTAGTGTCTTCATATTTGCATAAATTTCTGACATTTGGACAATTGGTCAATTGTCACAGATGCAGATGTGTTGCCATTGTAGAGAAGTACAGCCTTTAAACTTCTTTTAGAAGAATCAATGAAGAGTCTCCATTCATCTGCTTTGTATGACATCCTCATGTGTTCAATATGGCCAGAAATATTGAAACAGAAAGTTAAAGATTCCTCTTTGTCAAAGAGCTGAGGTGTATAAATGGAAACAGGAATTAATAAAGGGGATGTAAATAGCGTGCTAAAAATATCTAGCCCAGACAGGACACGCAGCAATGGATTTAAGTTGGAAAAATTCAAATTTCACGAAGGATATAGGAAAGGACTGGTTTGGTAATTGAGTTGTGGATGAGTGGAACAAAACTCTCGAGTACCGTCATAGAAGCTAAGACGTTGTGTAGTATTAAAAATAGGTTAGATAAATACATGAGTGGGTTTGGGTGGGTGTGAGTTGGACTGACCAACTTGTGCTACTAGGTCAGTTGTGATGAATGGTTTGAAAAACCGACAAGTTGAAGATTGAGACACTTATGCAACAAATGGGAATCTTTATTCAGGAAACGTTTCGCCAACAGTGGCTTCATCAGTCCCAATACAAAGCAGGTGTAGGAGAGGAGGAGTTTGAGGTAATCAGTCCTCAGCCTGGAGTCGATGTGTTCAGTCCATCAATCTTGATAAAGCCACTGTGTGGCGAAACGTTTCTGAATAAAGATTCCCATATGTTGCATAAGTGTCTCAATCTTCTACTAGGTCAGTTGCCGTTGCTCCTTCCTTACTGAATGGGACCTGACCTGACTACCTTAAGCCATTGGGCCTGAGGCGGTGGGTGAATTGGACCTTCCTTGCATGGGCCAGTAAGCCTGCTGCAATATTCCTTTTATGTTCTTATCTTCTTAATTCCGCTTCACGATGATGGTACCAAGCGAATGTTGTTCCAGGGCTAGAAGCCTGTGTTCCTTCAGTCCAGAGCCAAGTTACTGTGCACTTTCTTTTGGAAGGTTAAGGTCTCTCACCAAGTCATTGAGCTCAACTTGGTTGAAGGGTTTGGGATCGTCATTTGTTGGTGGTTAATAGTCTACTTCCATCTCCTTAAAATCACTGGTATCAGACTCTGATAAATTTGCCATGTCTCAGGTGGCACAGGTACAGGAATATCTTCAGTGTGTGGAACAGGCTTTATTGCTGAAGGAATATTTAGGTATATTATTGACTGGATTCTTGAACCGGTAATCTAGAATCCAGTGACTTTATGGAAACAGTTCAGGACTGTTTTCTGAAGGAGTGTGTAACAGAGCTACCAGGGATAATAATTTGCTAGACCTAGTCTTGTCAAATAAGGAAACACTCGTAAATAATCTGGAGATCGCTGAGGAGCTTGGCACAAGTGATCACAGGTCCATCACTTTCAGCATTAAATGGAAATTACAAGAATAATGATAATACGGAAAAATCCCAGATTTTCGTTCTGCGATTACAATGGACTTAGGGAACACCTGTCAAATCTCGATTGGGGTTATCTAGCTAATGATTTTATTGACGATGATCATACTTATGATTATGAAGGGATCTGCATTTATGATTTTTTTTATTAGTAATTTTACACCGTGCTCAGAGTATATTTTATTCCCCAGAGAGAAATTAGGTCTAATAATAACGATCCCAAATGAATTAACAGGAGGCTAAAGCATCTATTAGGGGAGAAAAGGGGAATTTATAGGCGTATCAGAAGAGGAGAGGTTAACCTTACTGATCAATATGTCCAGCTTAAAAGAGAAGTAAAAAAGGGGATTAGAAAGGCTAAACGTGACTATGAAATTAGAGTTGCTAATGAATCAAAGACTAATCCAAAGGGGTTCTTTCAAGTGTATAGACGAAGGTGAAGAAAAAAAATAGGATCTCTGAAAATTGGGAATGGACAGCTGACGGATAACGAACTGGAAATGTGTTTCCTTATTTAATGACTATTTTTTGTCAGTTTTTACACAGGAAGATGTAAATGAGATTCCAGTAATTAACAATTATTTAGTTCCTAATGAATTTAAATTAACTAATATTACTGCCACGAGGGACATGGTTATTAAACAGATAGACAAATGAAGCAAAATAAGTCCCTGGGACCGATGAGTTGTTTTCCAGGGTACTTAAGGAATGCAAGATGGAGCTTAGTCAGTCATTAACGAGTGTGTTTAAAATAGACACATGTGCAACTCTTGGGTATCTTTATTAAGGAAACGTTTCGCCACACAGTGGCTCCATCAGTCCATACAGAGGAGAATCTTGAAAGAACAGGAGGAGAATGAGGTAATCAGTCCTTCAACCTTGAGTCGATGTGGTCAGTCATCAATCTTGAATAGAATATGGCATATGTGAACGAACCGAACGAACGAACGAAC
>NW_026505375.1:0-18148 GCF_026875155.1 Cherax quadricarinatus
TCTTTGGGAAAAAAAAAGATACACAAATACGAAAAAAAATTAGCAAAATCAGATGAACCCCAACTCCCACCAACAGAAACAGCAAAACAGACTAAATGATTTTTCTCCACAAAGGGAAAAACCCTTTTGCCAATAAAATCCCAAGCCAATCCCCCAACCAAATGACAACCTCACCGGCAACTACCCAACACACTGTTCCAGCTCCGACAACCCATACAATCCCCTTATTATAAACGCACAAAAAAAACAAGGCAGAGATTTAAATCCCTTTACCACCCTTTTAATAAAAAAAAGTGCACAATGCTACCCCAATCTTGCAACACTCTTTAACAAATCCATTGAATCCCCCCCTTTCCCCTACATACCCCAAATAGAAAGGGGTCACCCCGACCCCAAAAAGGGGGAGACCAAACAAGTTGAATAACATAGCCAATATCCAATTTAACCCCTTTTCAAAAACTTCGAAAAATTAATTCATAAACAATCATCTCCCTTCTCCCAAAAAAAACCCAAAACCCCCCCTGCCAATTTGGTTTCGGGGCCTAAAAAAATACTAAGATCTATTAAACCATGCTAAACAACATCACTGCAATAAAAAAAAAAAAGAAGTCCCACGGGGATCTTCTTTAAACTTACGTAAAGCTTTTGATACAGTTGACCATGACTTGCTCCCGAAAAAATTGCCCACAAATGGTATAAAGAGGGCACCCCTCAACACCTAAATCATCCTCAGCAACAGAAGCCAATAGTGTACGAAAATGGGCAAACCTTCGCCCCCCAATTTAAACAGTTGGTGTCCCACGGGGAAGTGTCCTTGGCCCTCTTCTCTTCCCATACATAAATGACCTTCCAAATGCTTTGCAATTACTAAAACCCCACACTATTTGCAGATGACACTCAACGTCTTCTCTCACCAGCCCAGTACCTAGCCATTCTGGGAAATACCAAATTTACAGAAAATATCACCTCTGGGGATAAAAATTTTACACTAAAAATTGCAAAACCTACTTCTTTCAGTTTGGTAAAACTACGATTCCCTCAAAACATAATGATAAATGGATCACCTATCACAAAACTAACAGGGGGAAAAATTCTTAGGAATCCACCTTGAAAATACCCCTCAAATTTCATACACAATAAAACCCAAAAATTCAAAAAATTTTCCAAACTGAGATACATCGAAGATACGGTACATGTTCCACGTCAGCCCTCCGGGCCCTATATCACTCCTTATTTCCCCCCTACCATCTAGGAAATTTTGTGCTTTGGGCTCAACAAAAATTTAAACCATCTCAGACCATAATTCCCAACAAAAGGCTGCATTAGAATGATAAAAAATTTCCACAAGGCAGCCACCCACCAAAATTCAATACACTAAACCTACTCACCATCAAAAACCCATATTTAAAACACCTTTACATACATAGAAAACTTAACTCGATATTAACCCTCCCCTCAAACATCTCCTTGCCAAATCAACAAACACATGACCAAACACAATCACAGATCACCTTTGATGTTCCCTCTGTCCTCCACACTATGCAAAAACCAATCACATAAAAGCCCTAAAATCTGAATTTTATTAAACCCGTAAATATAAAAGAAAAACTACCTGTTTTTAAATCAAGTCTCTTTTCAAAAATCACTTACCACCCAAAACCAAAAAAATACTGAATAAAAACCTTATAAATTTTATATCTTAAATGTTTTTCCACAAATTTTATCACATAAAGTTAAACCAAAACCGAATCTAACTTTTATTTTTTTTTTTAAATACATACCTAAAAAATCCCTTATATACTAAAGCAACCATATACCGTCTTTGAAAACTCAAATTTTGCATTATAGTAATCTTTTACTTAAAGTTTTTTCACTGATTCATCTTTTAGTTTTTAAACTTTAATTTAATTTTAAAAACCACCCGTAACTAGCTAGTATAAGTGGTTTGGCATGCTGCCTTTTCGATTTTTTTGACCTTTTGTATATGTGCTCAAATTGGAAAAAAATAAATAAATAAAAAAATAAGTAATATTCACTGTGAAATTTTTATTATACAGGACATTTTTATGTATATGAATGAATTAAATTCTTTTTACGATTTTAACATCGTGGTCAGCTGCACAGCAAACAAACCAAGCCCCTAAACACGAGACACAGTACGCTGTAAAACCCCTTTATGGTCATTGACCCTGTCAGTAGTGTCGCTCGATTATTGCTGACTTTTAACATAAAAAAAACTCACTGTTTATAGCATACAGGTTTTTTAAACACCTAAGTTGGGGGCTAGAAATTTTTAGTATACCATTAAAAAGCTTGTTTGAAAACTCATTTCAGTCTTTACAGACTAAGATTACACCAATTAGAAAATCTAATTCAGTCTGTAAGGATTAACTTCAAGATGAAACTAAGATTTTTGATATCTTGAGTCATGTTGATTATTTACACAACGTATGAAAATAATTAATCAGACTATACACATTATGAAATCAATTTTCTTGAATCAGATCCATCTGCGGATGAAATTAAAAATGTTTTTGGATACTTTTAGTGATCACCATTAAGGTGGGACAGGATTACAGGCTACTGCCGTAAACCTCTGTCACAAGACCTACTATAACTAGTGGGGCAACCACCTGTTACACCCTGTAACAAACAACAAGTGTCCCATTACCCAAGCTACCCCTACATTGTCATTACCTATTTTCCAAGGTCATGAATTATGAAGAATTCATTAGTGTTTCAATCCATAGTAAATTCACGAACTGATATAAAGAGATTGCTAAGTACAATATCTTTAAATGTCTTGTGAAGGGAGAACCCTATGAACTGATTAAGTCATTTCAGTGGTCAAAGGCAATTATCAAATAGCCTTACGTGTCTTAGCAGACAATTACTTCGATTCTGACAAGCTAGAATTAGACATGCAGTCTTAATAACAAGCT
Source organism: Cherax quadricarinatus (assembly GCF_026875155.1). Classification (NCBI taxonomy): domain Eukaryota; kingdom Metazoa; phylum Arthropoda; class Malacostraca; order Decapoda; family Parastacidae; genus Cherax; species Cherax quadricarinatus. The sequence goes on from NW_026505375.1 coordinate 2,943, forward strand.
TGAAGCCACCCAAACATTGTTATTCCAGACTTACAAGGCATTAGAATCACATAGACAATAGTCTCATATCTCTAGGTGCTAAATATGACCTAAAACAATGTGAATTGGTTTATCTGTGGTATTGTACAAGATAAGTTGTCACCACAACAACCTATTGAACGATTAAATATTAGTTCAATAAACGCTTTTCACTTTGAGAAGGAAATTAGCAATGGTTTACAAACAATAGTTTCATGCATGCAAGCAACGAGACAAGATGAAAAATCCACAAATCCAGTGGATAATAAACCTTCAACTCAGTATAAAAAGAGTATACCTACTTCCCACTAAGCCACATAATGAAATCCAATAGGCATTTATCAAAGCAGTGATATACAATAGACAGTAAACAGACTGTCAAACATAAACTACTCCAAAATGTGTACTTGTGATGAACACTTGGTGCACAGTATTTAGTCATACACAATCACTGAGGCACGTATACTACGCATTCATCAGCTTAAAAGATGCATCAAGATGTTTAGGTGAACACAAGGAGAGGAAAATGCTCACTGAAGAATGTTATAAAATGCAAAGGGTTGCATGAAACAGCATTATGCCCAAATACTTTTGCTGAACAGCAGCAGACTTCCACTAGAATCAGGAAGTCAGCAAGCAACAGCATTAAATGTGAGAGATAAGTTAAAGCAACTGCTCTCCCGATAGCCTCGAGTTTGATTATCTAATAATTACACAAAACCAATGTGGCTAACAACTATTTGATCAAGGCTCACAAAGGTCCTTCAAAAGAAGATCAGTGTGCAGAAACTGAATAAACAAACCCTATCCAAAATAACAGTTAGATATTAGCTGGTTTTTTCCACAACTGGTAAACAGCCATATGGCCACCAGAACACTGTTTGGTCTAGGAACAGGAAAAAGACCTTAGAGCTGTGGTAGTAGATGATTTGCCTAAGTCTGTGCAAGATCCAGGATAACGGAAACAGTTGGCAGCACTGAAAGCAGCTAAGGCAAGTTAGCCTGTCCTGACATACAGACGACAACAATAGTCCAATTGATTTAATCATTGGAAGTGATTTATTATCACTTGTTTGTGCAAAATATAGTATAATAAACATGATGTTCACACTTGCTGAAAACAGCAGGGGCCACAGTGAATATGCGGTCCCATTCCCTCTCAAGTGGAAAGAAGCTGTATTGATTCAGTGAAAATGTACAGTTACGAGAATAACCCTGATCATGTACCACAGCAAAAATTATCATTACGTGGAAGAAATGAATGACCAGTTGATAAGTTGTTGGATTTAGAATGCGATAGGTTATTGATGTAAATAAACCAAGCCCACCAAAGTCTCAGACTTATAAACCAATATTTGGACACAGTCAAATATAAAGATTGACAGTATTGGTTTAGGTTACCATGGGAAATTAAATCCACCACATCTGCCTAGCAATTATCGCATGGCTCTTCGGAACAGATGAAAGCACAAAACATGAGCTCCAGGAAGAATCCAGACTACGACTGTCGATGATAATATCATAACAAGACATTTGACAATAAATTTCCATTGAGGAAATAGTCGAAGATAAGTTGAAGACAAACGCTCACTTATCTCTTCCCGCACCATGGAGTCAGAAAAGATTCTGAACCACTCCACTAACGTGTTATATAATTGCAGCGCACGTGCAAATAAAGATGTAGCAAGTCTAATGACTGTCCTGATGACCGGACCCTCACTAACTGAGAAGCTTGAGACTGCTTAGCAATTTTGCACAAACCCATAATGCCTAACAAACTACGGCGATATTTCCAAGGCTTTCTTAAGAGTAGGACTACAAGAAATAAAATAAGACATTTACTTCGATTCTGTGGCCTGAAAATCCACATGATCCTCAAAGTCCTGTGAAAACTTATTGTTTCATATCATATATTTGGTGCAACAACCTCTCCATCTTATAGAAAGCTACCTTCTAAATACACATTTGAAGAAATCTTAAAGTCCCTTCAAAGAAATCTAAAGAAAAGTTTCTATAGTGGAAAATCTTTCAAGTAGTGTGAACAAGATGAGGATTTTGAAATCCTTATACAGAGAAGCTAACAAGGAGATGAAAGAAGCAAACATGCATCTAAGGATGTGGAATACAAATTCAAAGCAATTAAGGGAACTTATCAAAGAAGATTTCCCTGAAACTGAAATTCCTGATTGCAACATATGCTGGGACTTAATTGGAACACACAGGAAGATACTTTGAGTCTCAAAAGGATAAACAATAATCATGCAGTACACTCACTAAACGTAGTTTACTGTCAGAGGTATCACAATGTTTGATCCTCTAGGACTCGTCTCACCAATTTCCATTTAAAAGGGTTAAAATGCTTATGCAAGATGCATGGAAGCTCAAAATTGGATGGGATGAGAACTTTCCTCTAGAAATGAGTCAAGCATGGGATGAAATATCCAGGGAGTTAAGCAACTTCATCAAATTAAATTTCCAGACAAATAGGTCAAAAGGGAAACAAGTACACATTACATGGTTCGTGATGCTTTAACCGAGGTTATGGGGGCTGTAGCTTACATGAGTTTAAAGCTGAAGGAAGTACCTAATTACTTCAAAGGCCAGGGTAGCACCCTTGAAGGTCAGAACAGTACCACAATGGAACTGAAGCACTCTATGTAGGTACAAAAAATTTGCTGTCTATCTCAACAAAGTACTTGATCATCTCACTATTGAGAAAACCGTTTATCTGGAGTGATAATGAGGCAGTTCTCCATGGTTAAGAAATAATAAGAGTAAGTTGGTCTATGTACAGAACAGAGTAGCAGAAATAAAAGAGAGCAGAGAGATTATCTCTTTCTTCACGTCTCTACCCAGAGAATCCAGCTGACAGTTTTTCACGTGGTGTCCCACTCAAGAAATTTGTGGATAATAAATTATGGGCTCCCACGGACCGAACTGGCTCTCTAAAAAATAACGGGCCCTCAAAAAAAAGCTCAAAATTATCCAGAAGAAAGGGTCTGCTTGAACACGGGCCAGAAATAAGTTGTGTAAAACTGCAGACACAACAAAAATAGTCTTTGATGGATCAAAATACCCATTTTTGGGGTAAACCCTTAAGGTTACAGCTCTTGTTTTTAAAAATTCATTAAAGGAAAAAAAAACCTTTATTATAATTTCTTAAACCCCCATTAAAACTGGGGGGAAAACAAAACAGAAAGTTGTTTTCTCTACAGAAAAAAATTTCTAGAAACACAAGATAAATCCCCAATTTTTTAATTCTTAAAGGACTTTATCCCCGACTCAAAAAAGATTATAAGATGTCGAGGAAGAATTCTAATTCTTCACAAACCTAAAAAGCCAAAACATCCAATATTGACCCCCAAAAGAATCATTGGCTAAAAAAACCCTTATTGTGCAAAACGCCCACATTAACTTTTAACATGGGGGTAGTTTTACCCCATTTTGGGTCATTTACGAAAAACCACGGGTTACCTAAAGGGTTGGGCCCCAAAGTTGAAAAAACCAAAAAAAGGACTGTAATTCCCGGGGGTCGTTTTTTAAAACCCCGAAAGCGAGTATGTCATTATCCAGGTCCACCCCCAAATATCCCTTGGAAAGAGTTTGTCATATCACTCCATTTGAGGGACAGTTTTAGATTAAAACGGGACCAAAAAAATTTTAACCAAAAACATTTGCCAAAGTTTTTAAATCAAGGTTAAAATCTGTTTTTTCCACTTGTGCTCAGTAAAAGCATACATCTAAAAGGGACCCACTGACATGTCGGGGCTGAAACCTTTAAAAAATTTTATTCAGAAGGTTGGCACCAAAAGGGGCATTCCCAGACTATTTTTCAGATAATGCTTTTTAATTTTGGGTTGCGGTGCGCTTTTTAAAAGCAAAAACCCTTTGATCAACCAAAGTACAAAAAGTTTCTAAATCAACGCATTTGGCCCGTTGGAGATACATTCCTCCTAAATCTCCAGGGCAGGGGGTTTTTATGAAAGAATGTTTGGGAAATTGAAAAAATGTTTTTAAAAACCCTTTTGGGGGTTTTTCGCCCTTACTGTACTTTTTTCGCGTAGGTTTTTGACGTACAAACCCAAAAAAATTTTCCTGGGCGGCCTAAAATCAGGGGGAGAAAGCGTGGGCCCTTCATATGAAAAAAGGGGTCTATGTGGCCCAGGGGCCCACGGGCTAAAAAAAATCCTGCAGCACACAGGAAATAATGAAAAAAAAAAAAAACTTTAAACCTTTTTTTTTTAAAAAAATCACGACTTTGCATGTTTTTTCCCGTATGGTATTTTTTGGGTTTAATTCTATTTTTTCTTGTCTCATTTTATAAAGGGGAAGACATATTACAGAAATTGAGATTTTTTTGGGGGACTTTTAACAATAAAAAAGGGTCCCTTTAAAATTGGCTCAAAGTAGCAGAAATGTTCGATTTTTACCGAAGTTCAAAAGTAAAAAAATCGTCCCCAAGCGTGCAATACACGTAAAACTGGTGAAAAATTTTTTTTTCAAGTGCACCAATAATATTTATACCTTTTTTTACACAATGCAGTGGGTCTCCCAAAACCCTTAAATTTTTATTTTTTTTTTGTGAGAAAAAAAAAATTTTAAAAGGGGAAAAAAGAAAAAGAATTAAAAGGGGGCCCTTGAGACGTGACTAATGACTAGAGGAAAGGGCATTTTAGTGCCAGGAATGTCTTCTTGTTTTTTCCCTGGACCCTTTTGGGAAAATTTGGGCATTTTTTTGAAATTTGTGGAAATTGGAAAAAATTGCAAAATTTTCTGACCCAAAAACGGGAAATAGTTAATTTTTAAAAAATGGGGGGTTTTTTTGGCCCCCTTTCGATAGACAAAAGGGATTTTCCTAGCGAAATTTTCATTTTTTTGTCGACTAGTACAGGGGAAATTTGGGCCCCAAAAAAGGGGGCTCAAAGGGGGGGGGCAAAATGGGCCGATGCGTAAACATCGCCGAGACCCTAATTTTGCGAGACATAATTCCAAAATTTTTCCCTATCAAATTTTTAAATTTTTGGTGCCCTTTATGATCGGGAAAAGGATTCTCTTTTCTTTTCAAAGAGAAAAAAATTTTTTTTTTTTTTTTAAATTTGGCCGACCCTAAAAAATTTTGGGAGAGGGCCTGCCCGACCCCCCAAGGGTTTTAAGGTTTGACTCTTCATCGTCAAAAATCCCCTTAAAAATTCCATACATTTTGGAATGAAATAGAAAATGGGGCAAAAACAAATCTAACTTTTTTCCCGAGATCAAACAATTTAGAAGTGTTAATTCCCACCCCTTTTTACTACAGGCAAAAGGCTCAAACCCCTGTTCCCCCATAAATTTAAAGAAATCATAGAGGATCCTACTTATTTGGGAACCTGAAAACCCTCAGACTAAATTAAAACCCTTAATAAAGTGTTTGAACTTTGGGGAAAAAAATTTGGGGGGGGGGGGGAAGCCACTCACCTCTTTGGGAGGGGACACTTCTAGGGAGCGGGTTTTTCCTAAAAATCATAATCCTAAGCCCGGGTGCCCATAGTGTTTAATCGAAAAATGATGGCCCCGAGTCCAAGGCCCCTTTGGGAAAAATTGTGACCAAATACCCCTGATGAAAATGGAATCATCAGGCCCGTTGATGTTTTGAGAAAAGGGTTTTAATTTGAATAAGGGGCAATAAATAAACTAGTGCCGTTAGAATTACACAGTGTTGAAAAAAAAATTTTTAGGGGTTCCAAAAACCACACAGACTAAAGCTTTTTCGGGAAAAAAACAACAGCAGTGGGGGCGAGGGGAAAAAAATTAAAAATTAATGTTAAGTGATGAATATTTTCACCTGCACGAACCTCCCCCCCCCCCCAGTTTTGGAGAAATTTTCTCCAGGGGGGGGAAAATCAGCCCCCTTCAGCCCTTTCACCCCCTTCACCCCCCTTTCACCCTTTGAGTGGCCAAGCTCTCAGAAGGGGGAGCTCTTTTTTAACTGCAGAGTGAGAATTGTTTCACAATGCTATGCCACGTAGTAAAGTGACCTTTTTGCTCCTTGCGGTGTTGCAAAGTGTATTTTTATAAGAACAGTACATTCTTACTTAGCGGGAAAATTTAAAGGGAAAATCCTGCTCCCACTTTTTTACCATAGTAAAAAAAAGGTACATTGTTGCTATCTTAAGACAGCAAAAAACAAACATTCTCCCTTTTCCCTTCCCCATCGGGGAGGTGAAAAGGGATCAAGGTACTAGGTCAGCGTTTTTTTTTGTGCGGGGCATAGGTTTGGGGGCGTGGGGCACGCCAGCCCAAATTTTTTGACTCTAGGGAGAGTGACACTGATCCCAGGAAACGGGATCTGGGGTTTTTAATTGTGAAAAAGTGTCTCCAAACACTTTTAAACACTTAAGAGAAGTGTGTTTCAGCTCTCTTGTGAACTTGTGAAAAATAAAGAAAAATTTTGTGGAACATAGTGAACCATGTGCTTTTCCTAAAAATTTGGAAGACGTAAACATCCAAGGACACTTCAGCTTCTATCAAGTAACCGAAAACCTGTCGAAGGTGTTGAGAACACCAAAACTCACGTTACAAAGACCAAGGTATTTTACAAAATTTCTTGAGACGGGGGTTTTGCGAAATTTCTTGAGTCAAAAAGGAAATTTGAAAATCAACCTATAATCGGAGGGGTTTTTGGACTTTTGAGTCCAAACAAGTAGGTATTTCGTCACCATCATCGAATGAAATATGCTGACATAACCCCCCCTGGGGGTAATTTATACTTAAAAATTTGATCTCTTGCCAGCCCAATTTGTGATGGTTTCAAACAGCTTCTAACCTCGTTTTGCAGGGGCGGCGGGTGTAGACGTTTGCTTTTTCTTTTTAACCCGCTAAGTGTTTCCAAAATTTTTAATAAAATATACACATAGCTGGGGGGGGGGCCAAAAATTCCAACAAGTAGTAAGTGAAAAGGGCACCCTTTTTGGCAAAACAGTGATGGGTGAATAAAGGGTTGAAAGTTTTTTTTTTTCGGGCCCCCCCCCTTGGGGGGAATGCCATGTATAATAATAATAATAATATAAGTATGGAGGGTTTTTTATGGTGAGTGGGTTTTAAAGTTTTTTTGAATTTTTGGTGGAGTGTGCGCCGTAGGGGGAAATTTTTGTTACCCATTCTGCCCTGCATTCTGACTTTTTTGGTTTTCATCAATTCAAATCGTCCGGAGTGCCAGGGTTTTTTGATGTACTATTTTGGGCCAAAATTTCCCTAGGCCCTCAAATCTAGGAGAAAAATCATTTGGGCCCTATTTATGAAAGGGGTGAGCCCTATGTGGTCAGTGTGCGCAGTATAAAAAAAAAATCCTGCAGCACACAGGGGTTAATGAGAAAAAAACAATTTTGGTTTTTTTGGGAAATTAAAACAGCGACTTTCCCATTGTATTTTCATAGGGTTATTTTTTTGTTGTACATTTGGACCCCCGGGTTTTTTCGATTTTAAATTTCCTTTCCTAGATTCATTGTAAAAAAAAATTTTTAAAAAGCGAATAAAATTTTCCCCATTAAAAATAATGGAAATCAAATTTAAACCGTGCAAGACACCCAAAAAATATAAAAAAAAAATTAACCTCATGAAATATTAAGTTAAATGCACACAAACTGAAGAAGACATCACATTTTTTAGCTCTCTACTAAAAATAGAAAAACATGACACTTTCGCACCTTTAATAAGATCTTTTGGGTGATTGATGGGAAAGGGAGGAGGGGGGAGTGTCAAAAATTATTTTTAGAAGGGAAAACCCCTTCCATTGGGCTTTAGTAAACAAATCCTTTTCTGGGGTTACTTCCCTTTTTCTTTTTAAAGCCCCCTAGGGCTAGCTTGAAAGTCCCCGACTTCTGTCGCCAACATACTGTCCATAAGGGCCCTTTCCCCTCATTCCTTTAAGACTTTTTCCCAAAGTGGTTTTACAACCCTTGGGCAAAATTTTTCAGGTTGCCCCAAAACAGCTTGCAAAAAGCTGTGTTAGGGGATTTTCATCAAAAAAGGTTTTCACTTCAAGCCACTTTGCAAAACATTTCCTTAAACTTTAGAGTAGGGAGCTTCTTTTAAATTTTTCTATCCCCTTTATGACTCACGAAATCGGGAAAGATACGATTGGGATTTTTGAGACTGTGGGCTGGGGGGTTCAATCCCCCCGTGGTATGGTTTTTTTTTCTTCCCCTCCTCTGAAGCAGTTTCCTCGGCCCGGCCTCTTGGGTTTTTGAAGATGATCTAGCACTCATCGTGTTAGTTCGTCCCTTGTCCCCCCCTCCAAACCCAAATCTTCCACATCCCCCCTCCACAACCTCCAACCCCAAGGACTTCCCCATTTCCACAATGGATTCCCCCAACTGGCATAGGGTTCCCAAAGGGTTTGACTCAAAAACCCCTTTAAAAACCCCTTTTTTTCCCCCCCCTTTAAAATTCTGGCCACAGTTTTTTTTCCCAAAACAGAGTTCAAGGTCCTCTTTTTTACTCCCCTTTCCAAACTTACCTATAAGGTTACCAATTGAGGATTTAAAATGATCATTCCAAAACTCTTTTAGAGGGCCCAAACGAGTGTCTCCCGGTTCCCCTTTAAAGCACTTTTTAAACATCCCCTTTTTTTGTACAGTTTTTTTGAAGTTGGGAAAAGACCGCTGGGCCATGGGGTCAGGGGAGGAGTGGGGATTAGGGGGCAAAAACTTTACCTTAATAAGCCATGTCCCCCCAAAGTCCCCTCTGCCAAGTCTGGGGCGGGTGAACCCGGGGCAATTTTCTAATACCAGGAGGCACTTAAGGTCCCCAAATTTTTTTTCAATTTGGGAATTTTTCACATTGGGGGCAAATTTCATTGTTTAACCCCGTCATAAAAAAGTCCCTAGCGATCCATGCCTTACTGTTTTCCCTCCCAGCACACACAAATTAGCCCTTTAGGATATTTTTTTGCCTGAAAAGCTCTGGGTTTTTTGAGTGATAAAACCCAAAAAAGGCTTCACTTTTTCAATCACCAATAGCTTTGGGACACATCAGAAGAGAAGCCTGTCTTTTAAAGCTTATGTCCGGGGGTTTTCCTCCTGATAATTAGGGCCCGCTTGGCAATTTTTTCCAAAATAGGGCCCGTTTTTTCCCCAATTAAACACTTGTTCAGGTTTCAATCTTCACTGTCATGTAATCCTTGAATTCCTTCACATATTTTTTTTAAAGGGGGGTGCTTTTTGGGCCGAACTGGCAGCCTCCATCCCAATCAACTATTATAAACCAAATTAACGTTTCTTAAATCTTTCAACCAAACCCTTTTCTGGCCTAAATTCACTCACATCACCACTAGTTGCAGGATTTTTTTTTAATTAAAAAAACCCCCGGGAACTTCCTTGCCTTTTTTTCCCAAAAGAACGCTTGAGAATGCCCCATCTGTTTTTTCATTTCCACAAACCCAAAAACATCCTCCAAAAACTTTTAAGACTTTCGGTCGCCCGTTTTGAAATCACGTTCAAACCTTTTTTCAACAACAGCTTCCTTGAATTTCTGTTTCCTGCACTAAAAATTTGCATGAATTTTATTGGGGTTTTTTTTATAAACCTGGCCACTCCACACCAAAAGGGGGGACTCCCTCTCGTACTTTTTTCCAAATTTTCTCTTTTTTTTTTCAATAGCCCTTAGCACCCATTTTCTCGAAGGGTTTTGGACTAGAAGCTTTCTTGGGGGCCCCTGGGGACTTTTTTTTCAGAAACAAGCACCAAAAAAACTTGGGGATAAAATGGAATGAAAGAATTTATCCTTAGATGTGAGCAAAGCTGGCTGGCTTTTTAACCTTGGGACACACGGGGGAATTTAGGGTACATGTGGACACATCTTTTTCGAAACGCGTGTGGCTTTTTTAACGGGGAACCGAGGCAAAATTTTTGCATTAAAAAGTACCCAATTCCGGGTTTATCGGGTAACAAAGCCATCGAATACCGGGGGGCCCCCGTATTCTTTTTTTCTTTTGGGCTCATTTTATAGAAATTTGGGAAAACATATTACAGAAATTGAGATGATTTTGACTGGTTTTTCAATGAAAAGAACCCGAAATTGAGCTCAAATTTCAGAAATTTTCATTTTTTTTTCCAAATTCAAAAGAAAAAAAAATCGTGCTAAAGCGCCCAATACCTCCAAATGGTGAGTCCCAATATTCTTTTTACAAGTGCGCCGGTATTATTTAAACCCTTTCTACATAATGCAGTAGTCTGCATAACAGTAAAATCTTTTATTTTTTGTGAGGGAAAAAAAAATTGAAGTGGAAAGCAAAAGAATTTAAAAAGGGGGGTGGGATGTGACCCAAAATTTAAAAGAGGAAATGTTATTTAGTGCCAGGAATGTCCCTTTTTTTTTTATTCTGGACCCTATTTGGAAATGGCATCTTTTTAAATTTGGGTGAAATTTTGGGAAAATTTCTAAATTCTTACCACTGTAATTGGAAAAATTGAAATGGTAAGTGGGGGGTTTTTTTGTCTCATTCAATAGAAAAAATTGGGGTTTTAAAACGATATGTTTGGGGTTTTTTTTCGACTAGTACACTGGAATTTCCGAAAATAGGGGTCAAGGTGGGCAAAATCGCTTTAGCGTAAAAATCGTCGAGACTGCTAACTTTACAAGCATAATTCCATAAGTTTTTCCCTCAAATTTTTTTTTTTTGGTGGCCTTATGATTGGGGGAAAAAATTCTCATCTTTTCATCAGAAAATTTTTTTTTTTTTTTTTTGAGAATTTAGCGACCCTGAGACAAGTCCCCGGGGAGGGCCTGGCAACCCTGAAAGGGGTTTAAATTTTGGGAACTGGGAAACTCTACATTATAATAAAAAATAAAAATAGTATTATTATTTTTATTATTTTATTATTAATTTATTATTATTATTTAAATTTTGGGAAATGAAGCTCTTTTTGTTTTTTATAAAAAAAATACGTTGACCCCATTGAAGAATTGCTGCACAATTTTTTGTAAAATGGTTTTTATAATTAATTTTAAAATGGTTCATTTTTGGGGAAAGGGAAAAAAAAAGGCCCCCATTAAAAAAATCGGCTCTTAACCCAAAAAATTTAAACCCGACAAACCATATCTAATACCTAACAATGGTCAGTCCATCAAAACTTTAAAAAAGAATAAGGCCCTATGTGCGGGGAAGCAACTTATAAACCTAGGCAGGAGGTGCACATTGAGGTGGGTCACCTTTTTTCAGTGTGGAAGTAGGGGCATGCCCCAAGGTTAGGGAAGTGAAGAATTTCCCCCAAATATTAAATCCCAAGAAGTTGCAAGGGGGCGGGATTTTTTGGGGAAAGGGGTTTAGAAACCGACACCCTTTTTCAAGTTTTTCCCCTTTTTTATGGACTGATGAAGCCTTTTGTGGGTTTAAACGTTTCCCCCAATTTAAAAATAACCCCAAAATTGCACATGTGTCCCTTTTTTAACAAAATTTTGGTTTTTCTGAACAGTTCATCTATAATACCCCACCAGTTACTCAAAAAATACTTTATATTGTCTTAGGGTTTTCTCAACCTCTTACACACCCCTTCAAAAATTTAAAATGCCTAAAATTTTATTGTTTTAAAAAAGTACTAAAATTTTTTAATACAGTGGGAAACCCTTTACTTAGAGTGTCCAAAAAGTATGGAAGGTTTTTTTAGATACGAGCAGTCCCCGGGGCAATTTTTTGGGGGATTAGATCAATTATTTCGCCAGCTCCCCCCCAATTCCCCTTTAACCCCCAAAAACCCGGACAAACCTTTGCTTTTTTATCTTTTGATTTCATGCTTTAACCCTTTCAGGGTCCGAGGCCCCCCCTCTGGAGTCATGCACCCGTGTCCAAGAATTTTAAAAAAAAAAAAATTTTTTATTTTTTTTTAAAGAAATCGTAGAGAAACTTTTGGGGGGGGGGAAAAAAAACAAAAAGTAAGAAATTTTGGGGGAAAATTTACGGGAAAATTTTGCCTCGCGAAATTTTTATGGTTTTCCCGCGATATTTTCAAACGGGGGATTTTTCCCACTTTGTTCCCATTTTTAAAGGGCCCAAATTTCATTTTTTAAAACAACAAATTCCCTTTGCTATTTTTACTAGTATTACTTCCCATTCAAACGATTGAGCACAAGAAAACGCCAAGTCACCCGTTTCAACTACAAAATAAAGTGATCGGAAATTGGAAATTTGGCCAATTTAACACGAAGTTCAAAATTTTCCATTTCAAAATAGGGTCCAGAATAAACAATGTAGGCATTCCTGCACTAAACTAACATTTTCTCTGTTCATTAGTTATGTTTTGAGGCTTTACAAATAAATTCCATTTTGATTTTTTATTCACATAATGAATTTTTATTCACACCAAAAAATAGAAGATTTACTGTTATGCAATACTGTAATAATTGTATAAATATCATCACCATATTTGTGAATGTATATTAGACCCACCAGCTGACGTGTATTAGACGTGTGAGGTCGTTTGTTTACTCTGAATATCGGCAAAAATTTAACATTTCTGCTACTTTGAGCTCAGTTTCAAGCATTCCAGTGCTAAAACCAATCAAAATCATCTCTATTTCTGTAATATGTCTTCCATTCTATCAAATGAGACCAAGAAATCGCAAATGCAACTATAAAAAACATACGAAAAAACACTGCAAAGTTGCTGTTTTAATCGAAAAATCATGATTTCAGTTTTTTTTCTCTCATTATACACAGTGTGCTCCAGGATCTGTTTTATGTGGTGCACACATACCACATAGATGTATTCTCTCATATCTAGGCCCAAATGTACCACTCACAGTTTATCAGAGGAGCTGAGCTCATGGCGTAGATCTACGGTTGGGACACTCACCGTAAAGCCGTAATCTATGGGACGGACCCTAAAAAGGGTTAATTCCATGGAAATCATTCTTTCTTCTCAGTACTGCTCCCTCAGCGAGGTAAGCAGTTCACTGAGTTGGTGGCATCGTTATAATAAATAATAATAATAATAATAATAATAATAATAATAATAATTATTATTTATTATAATTATTATTAAATTATTATTAATTTAGGTAACTAGAGCTCAGAAAACAATTCCCCTTGATCAAGAGCCCCTCACCAGAGTCAAGGTTCCTTGATGCGGTGATGGGCTCTTGGTCTAGGGAATTGGATCTGTGCTCCAGTTCTCAAAATTTTAACCCTTTCGGGGTTTCGGCCTTACTAGTACGGCTTCCCACGCCAGTGTTTTTTGACGTACTAGTATGCATAAATCTAGCGCCTTCAAATATCGCAGGGAAAGGCTGGTAGGGCCCAGGTGTGAGGATGGGTTTTGGTCCGGTGTGCGCAGTAGAAAAAAATCTGACCCAGTGGCGCAAATTTTTGGAATGCCATTTTAGTAGACCTTGTTCACCAGCCTCGCCGTAAGAAGCTCCTCACTCCTCGGCGAATTGGAACACTTTTGTTCCCCAGTGACAGTTCTAATACAGGTGGAAGTGCCAGTGAAGATAAATTTCAAGGTTTTGGTGAGGTTGTGACTGAAACTAATGACCATAATACCAGTAATAGTGAGGAAAACCCAGACAACCCTCAGCCTTCCACCTCTGCTGCTGGGCCATCTTGTTCACATTCATTGAAATAAAGTTGGTAGAATTACCGACAATATGTAAAATTAAAAGGACACAAGTGCAACTAATGTGACATTTTATTGGGGCCACAATAAAATGTAAACATTATTTTGCGCTTGTGTCCTTTTACTTTACGTTCAGTTGTACCAGAATCAAAGAGGAAACTCTTATTTTCCCAAATCCCTGACTCAGATAGGCTCCAGAACCTGATGGTCCCTGGTCAAGGACAGACAAGGTTATCTGCCCGATGAACTCATTCCACCTCTAAACGACAGGAGTGACTCCCCTACTAGTAGTCATGAGAAAGCGGACCCTCTTTGCCAAACACTTCGCTACCATATGCAAGTTCCTGATCCACAAGGGACCCTCCTTGGCTAGCTGCAAGAACTGTGTCAAAACTGTCAGGGAAACAATAAGGCAGGAAGAGGTGCACTTCCCTTTTTAAAATCACTTGACCAAGAAAAGGCTGTGGGCCCAGACAAGTTGAGCCCAAGATTGCTGAGAAGGTTTGTGCAGACCATAGCAGCACCTTTAACTCGCATCTTTCAGCACTGCCTAGTACAGTGTAATGCCTTCTCTGTGAAAAGAGGGAAATGTAAGTCCCTGTCACAAAAAGAAGAGCAAGCAGAAATCAGCAACTACAGACGTGTCACTCCTGTCAATCACGGGCAAGCTCCTTGAGACAATAATCTCAAGATAAATGACAGAGTTTTCTGACTACCACTCACTACTTTGTGACCGTCAATATGGCTTCAGGAAAGGTTACTCCGCTGCTTGATCTGTTGTTAACCTCTCCCCTAAGTGGGACCAGTCACTGGATGAAACCAAAGTCAGCTGTGTGGTAGCACTGGACATTGCTGGTGCTTTCGACCGGGTGTGGCACCAGGGCCTCTTAGCAAAACTGCAAAACTCTGGGAATTGCAGGCTTTACGCTATGTCCCTCAGTGATTACCTTCATGGTAGATCTCTAAGGTAGTTCTCAATGGAACAGAATTAGTTTAAAACCTCCTATTGGGGCAAGTGTTCCACAAGGAACCGTTCTGGGACCATTGTTATGGAATGTCTACTTCAACGACCACATCTCAACACCCGAATTCGATGCAAATGCAGATGACTATACACGACATTCACTTGTGCAAGAGAAGAAAAAGCCAGTTTGCTCTAAGCTACATCAATCACCCCGCTCAGAGCTATATCAGCATGGGGAAATAGATGGCAAGTAACATTTGCACCTGAGAAAACGCAGATGATGATGATCTCTAGGGACCATAAAGGTAATGCTGGTGCAGTAGTAAGGAAAGAATGGGAGATGTTGGCACTTGGGGAAGAAATTGATATCCTTGGGGTGAAACTGAGCCCAAACTGACCATGAAAAACCATGTTGTAAATCTTACAAACAAGGCAACCAGGAAGCTTACAGCACTTCGCCTAATCTCACATCTGCTTGACCGCAGGGGTTGCAAGATTTTGTACAAGGCGCAAGTATGCTCACACCTTGAGTATGCTTTCCCCTTTCTTAGTTTGCCTGCCCCCCCTTCTCATCTGCGACTGCTTGACAGAGTAGAGAACAAAGCAAGATTCTCATCTCTCACCTGACACCTGGT
>NW_026505376.1:0-16883 GCF_026875155.1 Cherax quadricarinatus
CTTCCACTCCACTAAGTCCCATTATAATACTGGTTAGTTGCTATAAAACCTGTTTCTGCTATTCACTGGTAATCACTAGATTATATGCGAGAAACATAGCAAGCCAGGAAGATTATTAAAACAGCTGACCTGTGGTAAGTTTCTGGCGACTTCTGGCACCTGCTCTAAGGCTTATCACTTCATTTACAAATTCACCTTTTTTTCAAAGACACTTTAGCCTTTATCATCAATATACTAGGGAGCCACTGTAGTATACACTATACACTATGTATACTCAATGCTTTCAGGGAGACTTTCTTTCCTCTGACACAAAGTTCAATTATTATTATTTTTTTCACACGGGAAACAGGCCTATGATTCCCCTCTGGCAGTAAACTCTGCTAGGTAATGCACACTAATTCTCCTTTTTTGACTCAGTATATAATGTTTTCCGCCCAAGATTGGTTCCAGGCGCTAGAGGGATGTATCGTATAGGATTGATGACACAAATTAAAGTTCTAGCACGTAAGAGCGACCGTGAAAACACCAGAAAACCGGGAGCACAACGAGGCACGCTGACAGCCTTGTTGACCTATCAATGTCATCAATGTCGCCAAACTACAAGAAAAGGGACTACGCAGGCATGAAGAAGTTCCTGAACAGGGTTCAGTGGGACAGAGAACTGGCAGGGAAGTCAGTAAATGAGATGATGGAATATGTGGCAACAATATGCAAGGAAGCTGAGCGGAGGTTTGTCCCCAACGGTAACAGGAATAACGGGGAAAGCCAGGATGACCCCGTGGTTCCCCCAAAAGGGTGCAGGGAGGCCAAAACCAAGTGTGCTAGGGAATGGAAAAAAGTATAAAAGGCAAAGGACCCAGAGAATAAGGAGACCAGTCATAGAGCCAGAAATGAATATGCACAGGAAAGAAGAGATCCCAAAAGGGACAATACGAGAATGACACAGCAGCGAAAGACAAATCTGACCCAAAGTTGTACAGCACATTCAGGAGGAAAAAAACAGTCAAGGGACAAGGTAATCAGGCTGAGGAAGGAAGGAGGGGATGTCACAAATATGACCAGAAGTATGTGAGGAGCTCAACATGAGATTCAAAGAAGGTGTTCACAGAGGGGGACAGAAGGGCCTCCAGAAAGATGGAGAGGTGGGGTACACGATCAAGTGTTGGACACAACATACAACCAAGGAAGAAGTCAAGAGGCTGCTAAGTGTGCTATATACCTCAAAGGCGATGGGGCCAGAAAACCCATCTCTCCATGGGCTTTGAGAGAAGGAGCCCCCTAACAACTATCTTCAACACATCTATCGAAACAAGACGACTACCGGAAGTATGGAAGACGCAAATGTAGTCCCATTTTTTAAAAAAAGGGAGACGGACACGAATCATTAAACTACAGACCAGTGTCGTTGATGTGTATAGTATGCAAGGTCATGGAGAAAATTGTCAGGAAAGAGTGGTGGAGCACCTTATTATTAACGACAGCCAGCACGGTTTCAGGGACAGGAAATCCTGCATCCACAAACCTACTGGATTTTCTATGACAGGGGACAGAAGTAAGACAAGAGAGAAAGGGTGGATAGATTGCATTTTCTTGGACTGTAAGAAGGCTTTTGACCCCATTTCCCACACAAGAGATTAGTGCAAAAGCTGGAGAACCAGGCAGGGAATAACAGAGAAGGCACTACAATGGATCAGGAATACCTGTCAAAAAGGACAACAGTGAGTCATGGTAAATGGCGAGGTGTCAGAGTGGGCGCCTGTAACGAGTGGGGTGCCGCAGTGATCAGTCCTAGAACCTGCGCTATTTCTAGTATTTGTGAACGATATAACGGAAGGAATAGAGTCCGAAGTTTTCCCTGTTTGTGGAGGATGGTGAAGTTGGAGAATTCAATCGGACGAGGACCAGGCAGGACTACAGGGGGATCTGCACAAGCTTTTGGGCCCTGGTCCAGAAAATGGGCCATGGAGTTCAACCCCACCAAGTGCAAAGTCATGAAGATTGGAAAAGGGGGCAAAGAAGACCACAGACGGAGTACAATTTAGGGGGCCAGAGCTTACAAACCTCACTCAAGGAGAAGGTCTTAGGGTGAGTATAGCACCGAGCACATCTCATGAGGACACATCAATCAAAAAACTGCTGCAGCATACGGGCACCTGGCAAACTAAGAACAGCATTCCAATATCTAAATAAGGAGTCATTCAGGACCCTGTACACTGTGTACATTAGGCCCATATTGGAGTATGCAGCGCCAATTTGGAACCCTCACCTAGCCAAGCATGTGAGGAAACTAGAGAAAGTGCAAAGGTTTGCAACAAGACTAGTCCCAAAGTAAGGGGTATGCCCTACGAGGAGAGGGTAAGGGAAATCGACTTGATGACACTAGAAGACAGGAGAGATAGGGGGCATATGATAACGACATAACAATACTGAGAGAAATCGACAAGCTGGATGGAGACAGGATGTTCCAGAGATGGGACACAGCAAAAAGGGGTCACAGTTGGAAGATGAAAGCTCAGATGAATCACAGGGACATTAGGAAGTATTTTTTTCAGTCACAGAGTTATCAGGAAGTGGAATGGTCTGGGAAGTGATGTAGTGGGCAGGATCCATACTAGCTTTAGAAGAGGTATGATAAAGTGCATGGAGGGGAAGATTGACCCAGTAGCGGCCATTGAAGAGGGGGGGGCCCGGGAGCTGTGACTCGACCCCTGCAACCACAACTAGGTGAGTTTTGAAAACTCTACACAGAACGAAGCATTTTTCCAATTAGCCGTCCACACAGTAAAACTTTATTACGGTTGTCTATATGTAGAGGATTTTTTTGAAGCTCAGTTACAGTTGCTCGGTAATCTGAGTTCTATTTTTCGGCAAATTTAGTCCTATTAGTATCTATTTTTTTAAATTCTATAGTATATCATAGAATCTAATTAGATTGCCTTCAGATAGATTAAAATTTGGAATGAGTTCACTAAGGTTACAGCTATGCCATTGTTTAAAATCAGTTTGACTGAGTGGACGGAGATGAGGCCAGTAGATGCCATCAGTTTTGTATATAAAAATTAATTCAAATTTCATTGTGACTTTTTTATTCGCTTTGTTAGCTGGGACCTGTACGGGGAAGTAAATGTTAGTGAAACTGACGCCTAGTAAATGATATTTATATGCACAGCATCTGTTAAAAAAAATGTTTAAAAAACAGAGGACTCCTAGTGTTCAGTATTATAATTATTATTTAAACAAACATAGGGCAAAAAACTAAGCTTTATGTAAAAGAAAAGTATGGGCACAGTAGACCGTTATTTAACACGGTAGTTACGTTCTTGAAAACACCGTGTTAGGTTAAAACCGTGTGAGATGAACTGAAGAACGTACGGGAAAAAATAGGGTTACGTTCCTGAGAGCCCCAAAAAAAGACAAACAACTTTCTTTAGTCCTCCAACTTTAAAAAAATAAAAGTGAATATGTAATTGCAGTTCATTGTTGTGATGTATTATATTGTTTTTACTGCTTAAGACTACAAATGTAAACAAATAATAGTATTTCTTACCTTAAATTGTGGGTGCTGGTGTTTGTGGATGATTGTGAAGAGAGTAGGGGAGAGTTATGCTGTGGCCTTACTGGTCTGAGGTGGATGTGTAGAGATTCTGGTACTGAAGTTGATGGTTGTACTGGAGTGTCTAACTTTGTCATTCAGTCAATCAAGTCATTCAGTAATTCAGTCAAGTCGTTCAGTAAGTCAGTCATGTCATTCGGTAAGTCAGTCAAGTCATTCGGTAAGTCAGTCAAGTCATTCGGTAAGTCAGTCAAGTCATTCAGTAAGTCAGTAAATTTCATTCATTTCAAGTCATTCAGTAAGTCAGTAAGTCATTCAGTAAGTCAGTCAAGTCATTCAGTAAGTTAGTCAGTTGGTAGATACAAGATATAGCAATTAAAAGATAAAAACACAATTCACAATCACAAGCTTGTAGCAGAGAAGTTGGACTGGACCCTATGAAGTACGAATGCTTTGATGGTGGGGTGGTGTCGGGAAAGGGGTGGCAGGTGACGGCGGGAGGTCCCCCCAGATGAACACAACAAGGCAGCAGAAAAGGTTAGTTTTTTTTCCTTTCCGCAAACTGAACCGTGTTAAATTCATCATACGACGCGTTACATAAAATTGTGCCACAATTTTTCAATCGTGCTATACTCAAATCGTGCCAAGTAAAACTCGTGCTAAATAACAGTCTACTTTAAAAATATAATTTATTTCATTTAGCTTCATGACGTGTTGGCTGATCATTGCGAGATAGTGTTGAAAATAAGAACTGGTATATGCAAGGGAACTTGCTAATACGACTGCAGCGCAAAATTGACACACATTTTGGAAATCTTGGTCATGGTCAGAAAGCTTTTAAAGAGCCCAAAGGCCCTTTCTTATATGTATATGCATTTTCTTTGGCACGAAATATGAGTCTTTGCTACTTAAGATTTAGGATTAGAACATAATAAGAACGTAAGAAAAGTGGAGCACTACCCTAGACCTATTGATCCATGCTAGATAGGTCCAAATTACCTACCCACACCAATTTCTATATCTGTCCAACCTATATTTAAATTGCTTAAAGTTCTCTCTTCAATGAGAGGTTGTTCCATTCATCTATAACTTACTGATAAATCAGTACTTTCCTATACCCTTTCTAAATGTTTCAAATTGAATCTATTGCTTCCAGTCCTGTCTTGGTTAGATATTTATGTCAAGTTATTCATAATCCTCTTAATTTATATTGACACTCTCAATAATACAGGTGCCAGATCAACTAGGCTGTGTGGTATGTGGGGTCAGCGAGCCACCCGCAGCAACAGCCTGGTTACCTGGCTTGGGAGTAAAAATTTCTAGGGATTCATCAAAGCAATGACAAGGTAGTATCTGCTGGTAAATACCCTACCACTAACATTTGGTTTTTAAGTATATTGTATTTACAGCCATTTCACGCTGCAATATTGTGTTTACATGATAGGTAATGTAAATTGACATGCCAATTATTTGTTTACATGATAAGGGTAATAGTAAATTGAATCTAATTATTATGTTACATGATAAGGGTAACAGTAATATTGACATGTAATTTATTGTTTTGGGATGCTAAGGGTAACAGTAATATTGACATGCCCAATTATTGTGTTACATGATAAGGGTAACAGTAATATTGACATGCTAATTATTGTGTTTACATGATAAGGGTAATAGTAATGTTGACATGCTAATTATTGTGTTTACATGTTCTCCTCTCCCGCTACTTACTTTGGGCGTGGGCGAATAAAGTCATGGATGTTCTTGGGGTTGAAAAAGGATAAGAGTTGACTGAAGGGGTCTATTTCCCACGGTCCCACAAAATAGGCCACCACGGAGGATGGTCCTTGCGGTTTCTGACCCACCCCGGCCACGTCAGCCACAACAGGGATCTGTGGGTGACCCACGCACAAGTAAAGCTGAAGAAACTGTGGGTAACCAACACAAGTAAAGCTGAAAAAAACTGTGGGTAACCCACACAAGTAAAGCTGAAGAAACTGTGGGTAACCCACACAAGTAAAGCGAAGAAACTGTGGGTAAAACCCAAAACAAGTAAAGCTGAAGAAACTGTGGGTAACCCCACACAAGTAAAGCTGAAGAAACTGTGGGTAACCCACACAAGTAAAGCTGAAGAAACTGTGGGTAACCAACACAAGTAAAGCTGAAGAAACTGTGGGTAACCAACACAAGTAAAGCTGAAGAAACTGTGGGTAACCCACACAAGTAAAGCTGAAGAAACTGTGGGTAACCCACACAAGTAAAGCTGAAGAAACTGTGGGTAACCCACACACAAGTAAAGCTGAAGAAACTGTGGGTAACCCACACATAAGTAAAGCTGAAGAAACTGTGGGTAACCCACACATAAGTAAAGCTGAAGAAACTGTGGGTAACCCACGCACAAGTAAAGTTGAAGAAACTGTGGGTAACCCACACCTAAGCTGAAGAAACTGTGGGTAACCCACACCTAAGCTGAAGAAACTGTGGGTAACCCACACCTAAGCTGAAGAAACTGTGGGTAACCCACACATAATTAAAGCTGAAGGGAAAATGTGGGTAACCCACACCTAAGCTGAAGAAACTGGGGTAAAACCCACACCTAAGCTGAAGAAACTGTGGGTAAAACCCCCACCTAAAGCTGAAAAAAAACTGTGGGTAACCCACACCTAAGCTGAAGAAACTGTGGGTAACCCACACCTAAGCTGAAGAAACTGTGGGTAACCCACACAAGTAAAGCTGAAGAAACTGTGGGTAACCCACACAAGTAAAGCTGAAGAAACTGTGGGTAACCCACACAAGTAAAGCTGAAGAAACTGTGGGTAACCCACACAAGTAAAGCTGAAGAAACTGTGGGTAACCCACACACAAGTAAAGCTGAAGAAACTGTGGGTAACCCACACACAAGTAAAACTACGAAAACTTTGTGTAACACACACTAACACAACAGTGAAGAGGCGGGGCCAGGAGCTGTGACTCGACCCCTGCAAATTACAACTAGGTGAGTAGACACAGGGTACTCACACCGTGCGTGGTGGAGGTGGTCAGCAGGGCCCCCCTCCTGACAGCAGAAGCAGTTGAGGCTGCCAATAGCACCAGCAGACAACACCACCTCCTTCAGTGTTTCACTGTCCTCACCTGTAAAACCATACAATGGTACAATAATACATTGATCCACAGATGCAGTGATATTGTGTAACGTATGGAGATTGGCACCTAATAATATAATAATAATAATAGTAATTAATAAATAATTTATTTCAGCATGATACAAAGATTGTATGGAGTGGGTGACATTTAGTTGTGCCCATAGAAAGCATATATATATATATATATATATAATATATATATATATATATATATATATTAAATATATATATATATTATATATATATATATATATATATATATATGTGTGTGTGTGTGTATATATATGTCGTGCCGAATAGGCAGAACTTGCGATCTTGGCTTAAATAGCAACGCTCATCTTGCCATATTGGACAAGTGAAAATTTGTGTATGCAAAAATTTCGCCAAATCATTCTGAACCTAAAAGAAAAATATATATTTCATGTGTTTGTTTAGTATTAAATTTTTGTAAACAAACCTAAAAAATATTTAGTTGGGGTTAGGCTAAAATAAATTGTTCTTGTTATAATAAGGGTTTGGTAAGTTTTCTAAGTTCCTTTTGGTGTAAAATCATAAATTTTTTCATCAACATTAATGAAAATAAAATATATTTAAACGTATAAGAGAAAATTTTAGAAAGGACTTAATTTTAAAACGAGTTCTTGCTAATTGACCAGTTTACATATTCGGCACGACATTATATTATATATTTATATATATATATATATAATATATATATATAATATATATAATATATATAATATTATATATATTAATAATGTTTATATATATATATTTTGAACATTAAATGGTAAATACCGACAGATTGTTGGTAAGACACATAGGCAAAAGTTAGGTATCTTTATTTCGAAACGTTTTCCTACACGGTAGGCTTCTTCAGTCGAGTACAGAAAAGTTGATAGAGCAGAAGACTTAAGACGTGTAATCAGTCCCCTCACCCTTAAGTTTTGAGGTGGTTATCCCTCATCTGAGAAGACATTGTCCCCGTCTAAACAATTGTTTCATTACTATGAACATGCTCTTCTCCAGACGAGGACTGACCCCTCAAAAAATTTAAGGAGATGGATGATTACATCGTCTTCAGTATCTTCTGCTTCTATCAACTTTTCTGTACTCGACTGAAGAGCCTACTGTGTAGGCGAAACGTTTCGAAATAAAGAACCTAACTGTTGCCTATGTGTCATATATATATAATATATTTTATATATATATATATATATTATATATATATATATATATATATATTATATATATATATGCAAAACAACCACTCTGAAAGAATAGAAGAAATTTCCAAGCGCTTTCGTGACTACTCACATTTCATAAAGTGAGTAGTCACGAAGCGCTTGGAATTTCTCTATTCTTTCAGATGGTTGTTTTGAAAAATTTTGAAACACCTGTTTACTTGTGATCTTATTGCATATATATATATATATATATATATATAAAATATATATATACATTATGCAATAAAATCACAGTAAACAGGTGATTCAGAATATGCAAAACAAACCACTGTGAAAGAATAGAGAAATTCCAAGCGCTTTCGTGACTACTCACTTGGAACAAAAGTAATGCATCAAAGGAAGGCATATAAAGGGTCAAGACCCAGGGCCGGATTACGCATATCAAACGAGGCATTTGCCTAGGGGCCCGCGCATTTGGGGCCCCTGCGGTCCAAGGGGTTCAGGGTCTTTATCACGAATGCGCACATGGCAAGTGCAAAGGGGTCCCTACCTAAAAGTTCAAGTGTTGGAGAGTAAAATTGATTTTTAAAAATTTAAATCAAACAAATAAATAAGAAAAAAATAAAATAAAATAAAAACCCTAACATAGATGGCAACACTCAACACCCTTTGTTTAAAACAGCTGTGTTTTTCCGTTTAATGGGTGATTATGGGAGATTCCTCTCCAATTTTCTGTAGTAATTACACGTTATCTGCTTTACGTGACAATTAACGAAGTGTTGTTGATAGCATTGTTTGTGTATGGATAAATGTTTGTTTTCGCTCTAATGTTAAGGGAGGTCCCTGTAGGTTACTTGACCAGTAAGCCATGACCAGTAAAAAAGAATTTTTTGGGTAAAAATACATAAAAAAAACCTAAAACGCAAACTGATTCCGTTTGTAGGTTTAAAAGCCTTTGTCCTTCTTTAAGGTCTTTATCATTTCAATAACGATCCAATTGATTGATGTTCTACACACTTACGTCGCAAATGCTTAGTTTTCAGTTGCGACGGAAGTGATTTTAGAACATCATTAATTTACAAACATATTTCCCGAAAACATAAGAAATAAAAATCGTTGGTGGGTAAAACCTGAAATTGTCCCTCCCATTCTTAATTCTCATGTCCTCATCAAAGGTGGTGGCTATACCATGCAAAACATAAAGATTAGTTTATTAGAAATGGTAATAAAATACCATTGTGCTTTGGTTTTTGGGACTCGTTAGATTCTGTTTAAGTAATGAGATCAAGGAGGATGAATTAGTAAATATTTGTGCCCAAATCACTAACCTTTTGTTAACGTTTTGAATTTTTAGATGCGCAGCCAGAGAAAGGGGGCTAAAAGGGCCATATCCCCCAATTGACAGAAAAAAAATTAATAATTAAAAAATTAATAATAATTGATAATGAAAAATTTGTATTTGCATGATTACAGACAGTGATACATCCTCATTATGGCATCTCGTGAACGTGATTTTGGACGTTCTTATGCGAGTGGGTCACAGAAAAGAGAGAAGAAAATTCAAGAAGAACAGAAAAAGAAAGAGTAGGAAGCTGCAAAAAAGATCACAGACATGCTCACGAAAACAGTTTTGATGTTACCAGTACAGTTGAATCTGCAGATACGTCAGATCATACAGGAAGCCCTCCCTCCATTATTTCTCAGCCAGCATCTACTTCTTTTGTCTCCTCTCAATGTCTCAAGGGGACATTTCATCCACAGGTTTGTCTTAAAAGATCCTGCTCATGCCAAATGAAATCCCAGATTTCTACGTAATGTTTCATTGCAGAAAATTTCAGTCAAACTCTGAACATTGACTTTAGGAAATCAGCAAGGATTTATGATGATGGAAGTCGTCGTTGTTTAAAGTCATCTATGTTTTATATATAGGAAGCTTGCAAATTCAGAAACTGTGAAAAGATCATGGATGGTATACTCTGAAAGCTCAGGAAAAGTGTACTGTTCAGCATGCTAAGCTATTTTCTCCCAAAAGAAAATACCTTCACACAGGGGTTCTTTGACTGGAAAAATTCCAAGCGTTTCGAGGAACATGAAAACAGCGCCACTCACAGAAGCTGCATTTTAGCCAGTGTATTTCGTGCAGGGAAAAAAAAAAAGGCTTATTGGATTCTCATTTGGAAAATGAAACTGAAAAAGGGGCGCACTTATTGGAGAAAAGTTCTAGAAAGAGTTGTTGCTGTTGTAAATTCTTAGCTCTAAGAGGACTTGCTTTCCGTGGAGAAAATGAGGTTTTGGTTCGGAAAACAATGGCAATTTCCTGGGGATCATAGAACTGTTAGCACAATTCGATCCATTCTTAGCAAATCATGTGTCACGCCTTGGGAATGCAGGAAGGGGCACTGTATCTTACAGGGTCATCTACTATATGCAATGAATTTATTGAACTGATGACTAAAAAGGTCCTCAATAACATCATAGCAGCTGTGAAAAACTGCAAAATACTTTGCAATAAGTGTAGATTCAACCCCAGATATTTCACATACGGGATCAATTGACATTCATTGTTCGCTTTGTCGACTCCAGTGGTAAGCTGTAGAGCGCTTTAAAAATTCATTTCCTCTTTCAGGCCATGATGGAAAACAATGATGAATGTAGTACTGGATACTCTGCTTGAACATGATCTTTCTATTTTGGATTGCCCTGGGCCCGAGCTACGACAATGCAAGTAGCAATTTTCGGGTAAATAAATGGATTGCAAGCCCGTATCAAGCAAATTTACCCACTTGCTGAATATGTGCCCTGCTCAGCACATTCTCTTAATCTTGTTGGGTCATGTGCTGCGGAGTGTTGTGTCGCGCAGTTTCATTTTTTGGACTTTTACAAGCACTCTTTAAAATTTTTCTCTGCTTCAACGCATCGGTGGAGTATACTCAAGTAACATTCATGGAGATGTCATCAAATCATTATCACAACAAGGTGGTCAGCGCAGCATGATGCAAAAAACCTGCTTTGAAAGACAGCTTTGCTGAATACGTTCTGGTTTGATCCAAATAGCAGGGGATGAAAACCAGACAGCAACTACAAGAAGCGAAGCACCCGCTTAGCATCAAAATTGGAAGATTTTGAATTGGCCTACTCTGTGTGCTTTGGGACTGGTATACTGGAACGGTTAAATGCACGAAAAAGACACTTCAGAAGATTGAATTGAAATGGCTACTTGTGCTAACCTCTATGCAGGCTTAGTGGAATTTGTAAGCTCATTCGCAATGGGTAAGCTTTTTAAATGTCTGAAAAGGGAAAACTAAACTTTCTGGTGAAAGACTACAGTTCCGGGCTGATCATCAGCGGGGCAAGGAAAAGGAAACGCAATTTTGAAGAGCCCGACAATGAAGTTTTGTTGCTACCAAGACAGAAATGTAAGACAGCTACATACTTCGTCATTCTGGATTCATGATTACAGAATTGGTGGAAAAGAAAAAATCTCCAGAATCTCAATGACAAGTTTGGATTTCTGTTCAAAATTACTACTATGCCAGATGCAGAATGAGAGAAGCTACATTAAAGTTGCAACAACACCTTCAGCAGATTTTCAGGACACATTTGTTGAAGAAATAGTTCATTTTTCTGGGGATATGAATCAGATTAAAAGCTCCACCTGAAAAATGTGGCCCTCAGCTGCTTTGAAACATTTAAGAAATGCAGGTATCTCAGAAACCTTCCCTAATGTTGACATAGTGTATCGCCTTTTCCTAAAAACTTCCAGCTTAAACTGTGAAGGAGAACGTTCATTTTCTGTTTTTTTAAAGAGTGAAAAACCAGCTCCGTTCAACAATGAGCCAAGACAAATTTGTGTAACCTAGCCTTGTTGACCATTGAGTCTGATCTTAACAAGAAAATATTGATTTTCAGAATATAATTGATGATTTTGCCAATATGAAATCCAGAAAAAAGTTTTATTTAAGAAGTGCCTGTGAATATAAACAATTCTTTACTTTCTTGAGTTTATATGATTTGATAGTCTTATGCATGATCAATGATAACAATAATGGGCAGTGATTTATAAAGGGAATAATAGTGCTGTAGTGGTTATGCTGAATATAATAGGTAACATGATGTCACTACTTTAATAGCCTAATCTATAATACTTTTGCGTCTTGAGTTTATTCTCTTTAAAATGCATGATTTAACAAGATAGTTATAATGGCTGTTGGTAAATGGTTTTAGTTGTCTTGATGTACTTTCCCTATTAAATTTAATCTAAATAGCCAGAATGTATTTAATTAGACCTTAAACAGGCTCACACAGACACCCCCCTACCCCCAAGCTGGAAGGGGTCGCTTCGCTTACCCGTAACTCAAAGGGGCCCCACCAATCTGAATAGCCTAGGGCCCAGAGACTTCTTAATCCTGCCCTGTCTAGACCATACCTCACTATCACATCCCCACAATAAAGCCACACCTGATGCGTGACCCATAGGAAAGAGAACACTGCAGCACGCCCGCTGGCCAAACTAGACAGGTCCTTCATGTAACCCAACTATTCTACCCAAGAATTAAAAATTAAAATTTATTATTTGTCCAATGTATTATTAAATTCTTCCCAGATTCTATTAATTATAAATGGATCTAATTTATTTAAACCAACGGAAATATTCATATTATTGTCAAAACTGCTTTTTATGAAACAAGATTCAATTATATTCCTGTCGATCATGGACTTGCTTGATACAACTTTGTCAATTTTTTGAAAATCAATGTGAGAGATCACATGAATAAATAGAGCATTGGAATTTGTCCCAGTTCAATGACATATTTATTTTTTAAAAATGTTTTAAAATCTTATTCGGATTTTTTACCAGTTTGACCTAAAAAATTTATCACAAATTTTAAAAGGGAATTATGACACATCTGTCAGCATTTTGGGGGGAATTTTTTATCAAAAGTTTTTTTATAAAATTTTTTAAATCAATTTTTGATATTAAAAGTTTTAAAGAGAAAAGGGCATATATCCAAGTTTTCATGGAAAAGGGGAGAACCAAAATTTTTTTAGTTGAATAAGGCTGGTTGCCCCTTTTGGGTTTGAAAAAAGTTTTTTCTAGCAATTTAAAAAAATTTATCAATTACTTTCTTGGGTATTTCAAATATTAGCATTTTATAAATTTTGGATATTTCCATTTATGAACTCGGACTCGATACGCAAAGCTCTCGAAAACATTGATTAAAAAAAAAAGGGCAGTTTCTCTATCTTGATGGAAGAAACAGTGGCATGGAACAGTTTTTTGTAGGTTTTTTTGTAAATTTAAATTTGAATTTATTACCCCTTTAATAATTAAACATCTAGAAAAGGGGAACGAGTTATTTTCTCAAAAAACAAAAGTGAGTTTATAGAATGGGCTAAGCTATTCAATTTTCAAGGAAATGGTGTATGGGCTTTAAGGGGGCTAGGACACCCCCGCTTCCATTGGGGGGGTGTTTCATTGTTGCTAAGTTTTTGCTTTGTTGGGGTGATTTTTTGGGCAAGTTCGGTACTAGTCCCTCTAGGGTTTTCCAGGTGTTAAAAACATGTATCTTTCCCGCCGCTTCCAGGGAATAAAGGGGTTTAGGAACCCCAAACGCCCCAGTAATTTAGGTTTTATCTCTGTTATGCGCGCCTGAAAAGGGTTTTCCCCGTACATTTCGAGGTCGCAAATTTTACCGCCGAAAGGTGTGTTATGTCAGCCCAAAATTCCCGCCTAGATGAAACGATGACCTGAAAGTGGGCTTGGCATCCCCCGTTTTGAAGGTTCCATTTTCCATCCCTTTATTTTTTCGCAGTGCAAAGGTACAATGTTAGGTCCTTTAAGGTGAATTTTCCTCCCCCTGACACTCCCCGGTCTTTTACGTTGGTGTTTCGCTTATTTTGTGGCCAGAAATTTTTTTACTCTGATGAAATTTAAATTTTCCTGTGTTTTTCCAATCTGGTAAATTTAAAATTTTTCATCGTTGAACTTCTATTGTTTTCTGCAGCCCACTGAAAGATTTGGTTGATGTCTGCCTGGAGCCTTGCGTGTTGCAATGGAAGACACTGTCATGCAGATTGGGTGTCTCTGCAAAGGAAGACAGGTGTGTGGCGACATCCTTGTCTATGTCAGAAAAGAGATGAGGAACAAATGGGACGAGTAAAGTGCCTTGTGGAACAGCTTTTCCCCTGCTGCCCCCGACTTTACTCTGTTGATCTTCTGTGTTCTGTTAGTGAAAATTATAGCCATCGACCGCTTTTCCTGTTATTCCCCTTTTAAAACCATTTTTTTTCGCTATTACGCCATGGTCACCTTTTGAAGGGTTTTGCAAAATCTGTATATTTACATCGCATTCTTTTTGCTTTAGTGCATCTAGGGCCTTGTCTAGTGATCCCTAGTTGGAAAAAGACAGGTGCGACATGTTAAACCCTGTGCCCCCGGGGTTTTGTAATTTTGGGGGTTTTTAGATGGGGGTGATCTTGCTTTTGGGCCCTTTCAAAAAATTTTTTGATATGGGATGTTAGTGCTATTGGGCGTGTTCTTTGCTATTGCTTTACTGCCCCCTTTGTGGGAAGTGGGCTATGTCTGTTTTTTTTAGTAAATGTGGGACGACCCCCGTGTCCATAGGATGGTTAAAGCTCTGTGATAGGGGCTTCTTGCAGTTTTGATGAACACGGAGTTCCATGAGTCTGGCCCTGGGGCAGAGGCATGGGCATGTCATTTTTCCCCTGTTCGAAGTCATTTGGCGTCAGGATAACATCAGATGGCTTTTGTTAACCAAATTCTGTGGCTCTCTCAAAAAATTAATTTTGATCTTCGACTCTCAGTCGGGTTAGCGGCTTGCTAAAAACCGAGTCTATTGGGACTTGAGTAGCTCACTAAATTTTCCTTGTGTTCATTGTGTAGGACCCATTTTGGGTTTAAGCGGGGCCCCCCAAATACTGGACGTTGTTCTCTACTTTGTTTTGGCATAGGAGAAGAAATATTTTGGGGTTTTCTTCGATTTCATTTATGGCTTTTAGTTCTTCCTGCGATTCCTGCCCTCCTATAAGATTCCTTTAGCTTAAGTTCGATGCTTGCTATTTCTCTGACCAGTGTCTCCCTACGCATTTCAGATATATTGACTCTTTTAGCCGCTCTGTTATTCTTCTCCGTCGCCTGTAAAGGGAAGCGCCTATCTCTTTCTATTTTACATCTACTCCTCCTTTTTCTTAGAGGAAAAACGCCTTGTGCTACATCGAGTGCCACCGAGTTAATCTGTTCTAGGCATAAGTTGGGGTCTGTGTTTTTAGTATATCTTCCCAGCTTATATCGGTTAGGACTTGGTTTACTTGGTCCCACTTTATGTTTTGTTATTGAAGTTGAATTTTTGGTGAATTCTCCCTCGTGACTAATCTCATTATGTCGGTCTGGGCTCCGCGCATACATGTCTGAACCTCAATTATGTTGTGATTGAGTATGTTTTTGATTTTGGTGACTTTCGTTTTCAGATCATCATTGTTAGTGAGATATGAGGTCTATGTATTATCCAGTCTAGTAGGCTCTATTATTTGCTGGTTTAAATTTAATTTTGTGCAGAGATTTAAAAGTCGTGTTGAGTGTGGTTTTATCAAAAGCTGCCTCCTGGTGTTATTACTGCAGCAATATTATTTGCTATATTCCCCCATTTTAGGTGCCTTTTAAGTTGAAATCCCCCAGGAGCAAGATGTTGGGTGCAGGGAGCCCGGAAGATTTTCCAGACAGTGGTCAATTTTTAACAGCTGTTTTGGAATTGCTGGGAGTTGCATCCGGAGGCTTGTAGACTACCACAATGGGCTCGATCTTTACGCAAAAAACTTCCAAATCATTTGAGGCTTAAAAGCAGTTTGTGAAACAATGACTCTGAATGAAAGGGGCCCAACCCCCCTCCCCCTCCCTTTTGCCTGTTCACTCTGTCGCTCTGTAAGGTTTAAAAACCGGGACCATATTCGTTGTCCAAGTGATCCTTTATGTGGGTTCGGGGAAACCGCGAACATCCTTTCCCTCTCAACAGTCCCGGAAAAGGTATTTTGTTGTTTGTTGTTTGCTTTGCCCTGTAAATTTGCAAAGAAAATGTCATCGGATGGGGGTATTGTTGGTATGGGGGGGGGGATTTTTTTTCCGGCTTTTGATCTGTTTTTGGTTTGGAGTGGGGGCCCTTTACTGTGGTTCCACCAGGAAAGACTGGGTTTGGTGTACGATTTCTGCCCTTTCCCGCCCTTTTTTTTTTTTTTTCCTGGGCCCAAAAAAACCCCTCCCTCCTGAGTGGCTGTGGGCTACCAGGTTTTCCCAGGCCCGGAGTTTTGTATCTTTTTGTCCCCTTTTAATGGTGTGCTGGCAATTTAAGTTAACACAGTCTTTCCTGTAGAAAAAGGTAACATTTTAGGTGGAAAAAAATTAAGGGAAAGGGGGTTTCATTTTCCCCGTTTCATTGGGCAGGCATTTCTAGGTGGTAAGTTGCACGTCCCATCTGTTTTTCCCGATTTCCCATGCTGCAGTACCAAGTGCATAGTATGTGACAGGGTTGGTTTCCCTTTGCTTTGGGTTTTTTGTGACTGTATTCCCCTTTGTGCATTTTTACCGTCTTATTCCTACCTCCCTGCCCCAACAATGGAGCTCCCACCAGTTTTTTTGGTAATTACCTCACTATTGCTAGTGGTCCTTTGTTTGCTATTTCCTGGGTATTTTAGTTTTCAATATTGTTTTATCTTTCTTCACACTTGTTTCCCCACTATGGCTCCGTCCCCCCATGAGGTCTTTTTTTTTCATTCCTTCCTGCGTATAAATTTCCCCACTACCCGGACAAAATTCCGCTTTACCTATGTCTCCCCGGGCAGCACCTCCCGCTTCACGTTCTGTCTCCCGGACAGCACTATCACCCCAATTTACTGACACCAGGACATCCCTCCCGCCTTTTCAGTTTTTTTGGCACATGGCCGTACAGGGCAGTACCTTTAGCCGCTTTTTATGTTTCCCCTTGTTGTAGA
>NW_026505377.1:0-18298 GCF_026875155.1 Cherax quadricarinatus
TTTCACCTTTTTTCCCTTTAATAAGGAAAATTTTTGTAGGTCTGATGTTTTTTGTTGAGGGGGGGTTTTTAAAGGGTAAATTGCATTAAGCTTGGAGCATTATTGTTTTTGGGGTTTGGAATTTTAGGAGTTTTATTAATAGCCATTTTGTCCTTTGTTATTAAAAACTTTATTCCTTTTTAAAATTTTGTGATTTTTTATAAAAATTTGAAATTTTGGTAGACGGGGCAAAATTTTTGCCTGGATTGTTTTGTTTTTATAATTGTTTTAAAGGGATGTTGTAAAAAAAAAAAAAAAAAAAAAAAAAAAAACACCAGGAGGAAGCTCTGTTTAAAAAACTCCCACACGAGTTTTTAAAAATCTCTGCACAAAATTAAATTTTTAAACCACAAATAATAAGCCTATTTTGACTGTAAAAATACACAAGACCCCCTTTCTTCATTTAACAATGATGTCGAAAAGAAATGTCACCAAAAACAAAAACAATATACTCAGACACAACAAAATTGAGGTTCGAAATTTTATGCGTGACCCCACAAAACCGACAAAAATGGGGAATAGTAACGAGGGACATTCACCCAAAAATTTCCCAACTTCAATAACAAAAAAATAAAGGGGGACCAATTTAAACCCAAAGCCCTAAACCGATATAAGCTGGGAAGTTATAAAAGCAACACAAAACCAAAAATTTTCCCAAAAACCCGTTTAAAAACTGGGTGGCACCGATGTATGCACAAGGCTTATTCCTTTTAAGAAAAAGGAGGGTAGATGAAAAAATAGAAAGAGACGGCGCCCCTTTACGGGGCAAACGGAAAAGAAAAAACAGAGCGGCAAAAGAGGTCAATTTTTTCTGAAATGCGCAGGGGACACTGGTCAAGAAATACAAGCATCGAACTTAAGCTAAAAGAATCCTTTAGGAGTAAAGGAATCGCGGGAAAAAAATTTAAAAGCCAAAATTTAAAAATCGAAAAAAACCCCCAAAAAGTATTTCTTTCCTATCCCCAAAAAAAATTTCGGAACAACGTCCAGTTTTTTTGGGGGCCCCCCCAAATTTTAAAAAAGATGGGTCCTAAACAAAAGAAAAAAAAGGAAATAGTGAGCTACTAAAGGGCCCCCAGAATGACTCATTTTTTTTAAACCAAGCCATTTCCCAGACTGGGAGTGGGAAGATCAAAATTAATTTTTTATGAGAGAGCCCAAAAATTTGATTAACAAAAAGCCTATCCGATTTTATCCGGCGCCAAATGACTTCGAACGGGGCGTTAAATGACATGCCCATGCACTCTGCCCCGGGGCCGGGATTTCAGGAACTAGTGTTATAAAGGGAACTGCAAAAAAGGCCCCAAACACGACCCCTTTTCCCATCCTAGGAGAGGGAGCATGGACCCCGGGGGTCGCCCCACAGTTATTAAAAAACAACGGGACATACCCCACTCCAAAAAAGGGGGCAGAAAAGAAAAAAAAAAACTACAGCCCAATACCAAACATCCCTTATCATAAAATCTTTGAAAGGGCCCTAAAAGCAAGTTTCACCACCCTCAAAAAACCCCAAACGGGAAACACAACCCAGGGCAACATGGGTTTAAAACCCATTCGCTCCCTTCTGCCCCTCAACTACTGGATCACTACGAAAAGGCCCTTTAAATGCACTAGAAACAAAAAGAATGCAGTTGAAATTTATATACAAAATTTTGGGCAAAAGCCTTCGACAAGTTTTCCCAAATGGCGTTTTTGCGCAAAAAAAGGCGCGCAAAAGGAATAACAGAAAAGTCGGTCGATGGATCTTTTAAAATTTTTCCTCACTAACAAAAAAACAGAAGTATTCGTAAAAACAGGGAAAAACCGAGGAAAGCAAAGGGGTGAAAAGCTTTTTCCACAAGGCACTTTACTCTCCCTTTTCGTTTGCCTGACCCGGTCGAGTGGGGTTTTGGGGGCCGCTGCCCCCCTTGAGTTTCGGCGAGCTCCCTTTTTAATCAACATGGGCGCTGATGTGAGGAGGGGGGAAAATTTCCCCATTGGTATTAAAGCTGCTTCGTGGGGGGGGATTTCACCCTCTTCATGCAAGTCTTACTCCCGACAATCATTGGGGAACCTATGGACCGGGAAACAAAGAGGTGTATGGTGAAGCCCTAAAGGGGCTTAAAGAATCTTCGTCAAACTAAATTTCCCCAGGGTCCGTGTATGAGTCTTTGGGGGACGAGGTTCCAAGCGTGAGTCTTGACGTACTCCAGCTGTAAAAGGGCGTTTTGGATCGACGTATCTCGCCACTTTACTTTGGGGTAAAAGATACGTAATGAAAAAATTTGGGGCAGATGGGGCTACATAAGGAGTTTTTTTTTGAGACATAGGGGGAAAAAACCCGAAACATCGGGCACAAAAAGGGCAAGTGGAGGGGCCCCCAGGTGTTACGGACGTCCGGGAAAAGGGTTTCCCTTTTCCCCTGAGATGACTCTGGGGAACCCCAACAGTCTTACGTCGTGTTGGGGGGACTTCAGGACGAATTTTTATGGTATGGGATGCCGGCAGAGCCACGTGCAGAATATGGGGGGCTTTAACCAAAATGGGGGCAGAGTGCGGGGAAGCGAGGGGGGGCGCCAGCGAAAAATTTGGTGAAGCACCATTTTAAAAACGGGGATAGCTGTTGAAAGCCCGGTG
Organism: Cherax quadricarinatus; assembly: GCF_026875155.1. NCBI lineage: Eukaryota > Metazoa > Arthropoda > Malacostraca > Decapoda > Parastacidae > Cherax > Cherax quadricarinatus. The sequence goes on from NW_026505377.1 coordinate 2,656, forward strand.
CGAAAGCAAGGGCGGGGCCCTTTGTGGAGGAAAGGGGAGGTTTCCCAAAAGAGGAGAATGGATTTGTGGGGTTAAGTGTAGGGTAAAAGGATCTGAAAATACAAAAAGGAAAAAGAAACAAAGTGAAGTGCAGGAGGAGGTTTTGGGGGGCATAGGGGAAGAGCTTCAGGAGGTTTTTTTAAGGACATTGACACCCCCTGCAGGGATGTTTTTCCTGGCGGGTTTGAGAGACCGGGGTGCCTTTTAGAGGAAGAAAGGGAAAAAAAACATACCCAGGGTTGACGACCCAAATAGTAAGAAAAGAGTTGCCCGCCGTGTGCTGTGGAACGGGGGGGGTGGAGGTTGAGGTTCATCTTGGGGAAACCCCAAGAAGTTTAAACAATGGATGTGGGGGGGGCTTAAAGGGGAAAAGAGAGGGGCGGCGTCAGACTCAGATGACGCCTGACGCCCCGGCCAAGAGGTCTGGGAGGAAGGAAGAAAATTGTCGAAGCAGTCACGATAAGGGAAATCGCAAAAAAGGGGGGGGGTTGAGGGTTTTTCCCTTTGGCGGCTTGGGGCAGGGGGCCCCTTTGGGATGAAGGGAAAAAGAGGAGGAGGGGTTGGAAACTATAAAGAGGCCTTAGGTGTAGGGGAACTTTAAAACGAAAAGGGATGTGTAAAAATGGGGAAAAAGGGGAAATGGTTTCGATTGTTTTTGTTTAGATTTAGGGGTGGATGTTAGTTTTCCCTCAAGAACAAAATTTCAAGGAGGGAGTTCTCGAGGTGGGGGGGGTTTTCGGGTCATGACTCTGCCATCTGAAACGTCTGAAAGGTGGTGGGGGGTATATTGTTTCAGGGGGGCCCAAGCCCTTTTGGTTTGCTAAAAAGTGAGGGGGGGGGGGGAAAAGATTTATTGCGCTTTGGATGGGTGGTGGATGGGACAGGGGGTATTTTTTGTATGGGGTTATCCCACCGCGGAAAATGATGTGGGGAAAAAAAGGGATTTTGTATGGGAAAAACTAGTTTTTTCCTTACGGGTTTTAAACCCTGCAGTGGCCATCGTTGGTGGGGGGACGGGAAATTTTGCGTTTTTTGGAGGGGAGGTGGAACCAAAAGGGGCGGGGCACGTGTGGGCGGCCTTGCGAGTTTCTTATGGGGATTTTCTTTTTCGGGATGGGGTTGGAGGAGGGGCGTGGGAGGAAAGAGCACATTTTTGGGTAAGCGGGGTTACGCTGCAAGGTTGGATAGGTTTAAAAATATCTAAAGGGGGTTTGGGGTTTGACTTTTTTTCCGTACAATAAAAAGTAGTTTATTGGGATCATCGGGCAGTAGTAGAAAGGGGGGCGTGGGGTCACAAGCGGGTAAAAACTGGGGGGGAATTTTTGGGAAAATTTAAAAATAAAAGTGTGTTGGGTGAGGGGAGGGGATAAAAGGGATTTGCAAACGCTTTTGGGGGGGGTTTTACGTGCGGATAAAAGGGGTAGAGGGATGTGGTGATGTGGTGGGATGGTGTGGGCTAAAAAAAACGGAAATTAAAACAATAAATTTCGTAAAGGAAGGGAAAAGTAAACAATTTTTTTAAAAAATGGGTTGCTAACTTTTGGAGGAAGATTTCGGGGTTTTTTGCGGGGGGGGGGGTTTGGGGGGCACTTATCCAATGGAGGGAAAATTTTTGGGAATTTAAAGGGGGGCTTTCGTGAGGTCAGGATGAAGGGTTTCCCAAACGGGCGGGGACGGGGGGGTGGGAAAAAGGGGATTGGGCGATTGCCTTCAACGGCTAATTTCGTAGGGAGAAAACAAAGAAAGCAGGCAATGACTATTTTCCCTGGTTGGAGGTTCATAAAACATTGGAGGGGTACAGGGGGGGGCGGGGCATACAAAGGTACGGAAGGGGGGGGGGGCGTTTGCTGACAAGTGGTATGAGAAGTCCCGGAAAAGAAAGGGGGGAGGTTGGGGTTTTTGAACAGGTGTGTGGGGTGGTGTGTAATTGCGTAAAAGTGATAGGGGAAACACTGGGGGGCGAAATAACGAGGGGGGGGAAAAATGGAGGGGGTTAAGTGGAAAGCGAAAGGGGGAAAAAAAACCGGGGAAATTTAAGGAACCTTTTCCGGGGAGGGGTTTTATCCCGCAGCTTTGGGGAAAATATGAGGCATTTTCTGGTTAGGGTTTTTTAAAATTTTCATGAAGGGGAGGGTGACTGGGGGAAACCAAGGGAACGGCTGGGTTGTATTTGGGACCGAAGGGTAAGGGGCAGCATTCGCTTCGGGATTACCAAAGGGGATCTCGTTGTTATGGCCGATTAAAAAATTGTTTGGGGAAAATTTTGGGGAAAACGGGTTTAAGTGTGTGGGGGGCGGGTAGTATCAAAAAAATCTTTTGGTTTGCCAAAGGGGGGTTATTTTGGGGGAGGGGCATGGGGTTTTTAGGGATTTCGTGGAGGCAAAAGGGGGGGGGGGGGAGGGAGGTTGGGGGCGCTCGATTGGCAAGGGGGATAAAAATTTGAAAGGGGTCCCGGAAAAACATTGAAAAACCATCCCCCAGGGGCAGGGGTTTGGGGGAAAAAATAGTGGGCTGGGTTTTGGGGGTTTTATGGAGGTGCAAAAGGCGAGGGTAAGATTAAAGGTCGATTGGGGGGGAAAAATTTTAAAGGGGAGGGGGGCTTTTGGAAAGGGTTTTCCTATGTCACAAATTTTTGTTTTCAAAGCGAAAAGGACCCCTTTTTAATAGATTGGGTGGAGCAGCGTATGTGTACGTAGAGGGACCAGGGGGGAAGGGGTTTTCGAGGGTTTTTGGGCCCGTTTTTAATTTTGGGGTTTTTGGTGATACAAAATGTTTGATCGGGAGGGGTTTTCAATGGGCACTTTAGATGGGGGGAGTTTCAAAAGTTCGCAGGGGGAAAAAATTTTGAGGGTAAATTCAGGAAAAATCCATGGGGCATGGGGTTTGGAGGGTTTGGGCGGGGGGGGTTTTATTTGGGGGGTGCAGTTTTGAGGAAGGGAGGTGAAACGTTAAAAATCGTGGTCTTATTTATTCAGCGATCTACCTGTGGCAAAGCATGGGAAAAAAAGTCTTTTGGGTGGTAGAAAAGGTTTTAGGGACCCCTTTGGGGGCAAATTTCGACATTAACAATTTTTACCTTGTGGGAGCGTGCCATTGTTGTTAATATCCCCACTGTATAAAACAAAGTTGGCACGTGGCAAACCGGTTTCCCCCTTAACTGGGGGCCGCAATAAAAGAACCCTATTTTGGAAGGTTTTTTAAAATTTTTGTGGGGTTTTTGGCTGGATTTGGGTTAAAGGGGGATTTGGTAATGGTTTTCCCGGAAAATAAGGGGGGGCCCGGGATTGCTGGGCTTAAAAACGGAGGGTTCCCAAAAGTGTCTTCCAAATTAAAAGGGAGGTTTATGGGGGGGGAAAGTGGGGTGGGGGGGGGGGGTTTGGGCCCGGATCCAAAAAAGATTGCAACGGATGTATTCGGAGTTGAGTTTTTTATGAGTGTTGGAAAAAGGGGTTTTAGGGGGTTGGCGTGGGATCGAGAGCCAGCAAAGGTTTTAAAAAAAGGTAGGTTTTTTAGATTGGGTTTTTCCCGGGGGGTTGTAGCGCCTTTTAGAGGGAATTTTCCCCTTTTATGCTGGGGAAAAAAATATGGGAAAAGGTTGAGTGGGGAGGGTTTAAACCCCGTGTTCGGAGTAAAAGTATCGTTTTTTGCAAAGGCATTTTACCCTCGGGGTGGTTTTACGGGGTAGGCGAGGGCCCTTGACCCGGGGGGGGGGGGTGGGATATGTGGTGGGGAGGAGTCGGCCTTTTTATGTTTATTTTTTTGTATGGACTGGGGGAGTGTCCCAAGGGGGGGTTAAATAGGGTTATAAATAGGAAAAGGAAAGGGAAAGGGAAATTTTTGTATTTAGAGCATTAAGTCCGGAAAGGGGGGGTTTTGGGGGGAAAAAATGTAATCAGACTTTTGGGTTTTCATTATGGCAATTATATTATATAGTGTGGGGGTTGGGGGGGCAAAAAGGTTTTCTGAGGTTTAAGAGGAGGGGTTTTTAAGGGCGTTTAAAGTTTTTATAAAACGGAAAAGGTAGAAAAAAGGAAATTTTTTGGGGGGGGTGGGGGAAGGATTTTTCAGAGGGAAATAGGCCAAATTTTGTTACGGTTTTTTTTTGAATTTTTAAAATACGGGGAGGGGAGGGAAGATTGGAAAAATGTTTTCTGGGGTAGGGGAAATCAGGGGTGAAAAAAAAGGTTGCCTCCCTGGTAAAAGGATAACAAAAGTTTTGCGAGAGTGGGGGGATGAGTGTGCATTTAGTGAATAATTTGGACCACGGGTGCAAACACCTGTGGTCTGGCCAATTTTTTTTGACAGGACTTTATACTTTTTATACATATTGGTTTTGGGTAATATTGATTTTCGGCCCAAAGAAAATTGTAATTTGGAGTTTTGGGTATTAATAATTGCATGTGTTTGCTCCCAAAAAGTTTTCTAGGGGGCCTTTCCTGCATAGTGTTGATGCTGTGATCATGCACGGTGTCCAGAGGGTATGAAAGTGATATGTTTGGGATTTTAAAGGGCTGTGCCCTTATTGTTCTTTACTGGTTTTCTGCAATTTTCAGTATTGTTTTTTTAGAGTAAAGAGGTTAATGCACGTCAGATATTTTTAAATAAAGTTGGGCCCAAAGTGGGGTTAAAGGTTTTTGTGGTTTGGTGCGTGCTAGGGACAAATAATTTTTTGGGGTTCTTATGTCATTTGGGTTTTAAATTTTTTTTGGGAATTTTTCTGTTGTCCCAAAAGCACTAGGGAATGTCCATATAAGCTGTTTTTGAGCTTGAAAGGCATAGTTGAAACTTTTGTGATTGTTTTAAACTCGGAATTTTCATGTTTAAATGTGTAAAAAGGGTTTCAAGGGGTTTGGGTTTTTAGGGCTAAGGTTTTTTTTTCTTATGGTTTTTTAGTAATTTTGGGATGCCTTGTGACTTTTTTATATCCCATTGTTTTTGTAATACAATTGTTTTGTAACTGAACCATTAGGGCAATTTCATAAAAATTTAAAGTTTGGGCATTGCTGTGTGACTTTAGATTTGGGCCAAAATTCATTGTTTATAGTATGTTAAAGGTTTGTAAATGTGGGGTGGTTTTGGGTAACCACTAGGGGGGGGGGGTTAATAAAGTTGTATTAATTTTTTCCCGTGCAATGCATTGCATTTGGGGTGTAGCGATCATTTTAAGTACCATTCGAGGGATGTTTATATAAAAGTGTTGTTCATTAAAGTTTAAATTTTGTTGGGGTACTCCAACAGGTTTGGGGTTTAAATGATAGGGAGGGGCGGGGAGGGGGGGGGTGTACCCACCCCGGAGTTTTAATTTTGGTGTGGGAACCCTTAGGGTTAAAGGGGGGATTTTTGTTAATTTAAAGACCCTTAAAAATGGGTTTTTTTCAAATTATATTTTGGGAAAGATGTTTTAAAAAAAAATATATAAAAAAAAAAAAAAAAAAAAATAGTCCCCTTGTTCCTCAAACCTCATATCCGACATAGACAAGGATGTCAGCCCAGCCCGTGTCTTCCTTTGAAAATTTACACCCAATCTGCTTTACAGTGTTTCCATTGCAGACACTGCAAAGGGGTCCAGGCGGACATCAACCAAATCTTTCAGTGGGCTGCAGAAAAAAATATTAAGTTTAACGATGAGAAATTTCAATTACTCAGATATGGTAAACATGAGGAAATTAAATCTTCATCAGAGTACAAAACAAATTCTGGCCACAAAATAGAGCGAAACACCAACGTCAAAGACCTGGGAGTGATCATGTCGGAGGATCTTACCTTCAAGGACCATAACATTGTATCAATCGCATCTGCTAGAAAAATGACAGGATGGATAATGAGAACCTTCAAAACTAGGGAGGCCAAGCCCATGATGACACTCTTCAGGTCACTTGTTCTATCTAGGCTGGAATATTGCTTCACACTAACAGCACCTTTCAAGGCAGGTGAAATTGCCGACCTAGAAAATGTACAGAGAACTTTCACGGCGCGCATAACGGAGATAAAACACCTCAATTATTGGGATGCCTGACTGCGGTGGAGTGAGGTTGTGCACAGCACCCCTCTGCTGTTTGTCAGGAGAGCTCTCATAGCAACAATATGGCACTGAGTATCCGACGTAGGATAAACACTGTCGGCGTTGAGCTGCTTCGTGGGGCGATTTCCCCCTCTACGGCGCAGGTGTTACTTCCGGCAATCATCCGGGAAACGTACGGAGTGCAGGATGATGAGGTTTATGGTGTGGCCCTGAATGGGGCCTATCGTCTATTCGTCAAGTTAAATTCGACGGCTGTGTACGAGTCGTTGGTGACGAAATTTGAGCATTGTGAGTATGATGTAACTCCAGCTGTCAAAGTGCGACTCATAGACGTCTCTCGCCACTATACGTGGTGAAGTTGCGGAATGTCCCCTTCGAGGCTGACGAGGAGGACTTACGAAGGTGTTTGCTGCTTATGGCACCGTGCATCTGGCAACCCAAGGCAAGTGGGCGGCAGGTGCGTACATGGGAACGGTCCGGAGGTACATTCTCCCTCAAAATGACACTGAGGCACACCGATTCCGTCATACGTCGTGATGCCGGAGTTTAGGACCCAGATTTCTAGTGGCGTATGCTGGGCAGCGACGGACATGCAGTTGTGTGGGAGTATGACCATATGGCAGCGACGTGTGGGAGGCAGTGGAGGGCCCCGGGCGCAAACAGGTGGAGCAACCAGTTACAGGTGTGGATGTCGTGTGAGGAGAATTCCAAAGGAAATCGAGGAGATGGCCGTCTATGGAGTGACATTGTGGAAGAGTCTCTTGTGGTGCATGATGGGCGTGGCACGAGTTGTGTGGAGTCAAAAATGCCACTTTGCCGGTGACGGGGGAGGACGTGCTAATTCAGCAAGAGGTGCAAGAGCTGGAGAGGAGCTCGACGAGGTATTGAAAAATTTATCTTCTTCGGGCGAGGATAATGGCTTGGTCCGAGAAATGGTGCCTGAGTTGAAAGGAGAGTGTGGCGGGACAGGCACGAGAAGGACGGAGGACAACTGCAGCACAGAGAGGAGTCACCGAGCTCTGTGCGACAGGTCACAGTGGAGGTTGATATTCACTGTGAGGAATCTTCGAAGACAGTATGGCGGTAGAGAGTGTCACGAGGAAGAGGGCGGCTGCGTCAGACTCAGATGATGTCCTGACACCCGCGCAGAGGTCTGGGAGGAGGGATGTATATTTTCGTGACAGCCAGGATAAGAGGCATCGAAAAGGAGGGGGGGGGGGTGGATGGTGACAAACCACATGTTGACCCTGGGGCAAGAGGCCCTGGGAAGGGTGAGAGGAGAAAGGATTGGAAGCTTTAGAAAGGCCTTAAATGCATGACTGTGAATGTGAATGGACTGTGTACTGGTATGAAGAGGGAATGCTTTCGTATTCTCTTACGTCGATACAGAGTGGACGTAGTCTTTCTACAGGAGCATAATTTCAGGGAGGGTAAAGTGCTCGAGGTGGAAGGTATACGGTTGTTTGACTCTGCCATCGGCACGTTTGAAAGGTGGTGTGGGTTTATTGATAAAGGAGGCGAGCCCGTTTGTGTTGCAAAGACGTGAAGGGGGTGGGGGGGGAGGGTGTTGCGTGTGGATGGGTGGTGGATGGGGCAGAGGGTAACCTTTGTAAGTGTGTATGCACCAGCTGAAAATGATATGAAAGTAAAGAGGATTTTGTGTGTGATGATCTAGTTTTTGCTTTCCGTGGTTTACCTGAGGTGGCCATCGTAGGTGGGACTGGAATTGTGTGATCAGGAGAGCGGATGTGGAACTCGAGGGGCGGGGCATATGTTGACAGCATTACGCAATCTATTGGTGGACGTTCAGTTGAGGGATGTGGTAGGTGTGGGGAGCGTGTGAGGTGGAGCATACTTTCGTGAGGCGAGGTTACGCGGCTAGGTTAGACAGGTTGTATATATCTCATAAGGTAGTGTCAAAGTCTGTCCGTACTATTGACTAGCCTTTTCAGATCATAGGGCGGTTGTCGTGGAAGTAGAGTGGGATTCTCTAGCTTGTATCTCTAGGGGATATTGGAAATTAAATACGAGTCTGTTGGAAGAATGAGGAGGGTTGGGGGGTTTTCGGGAGCTGTGGGAGAGATTAACTGAGGAGGTACAAGGTGTGGAGGACGTGGTGACGTGGTGGGATGGTGTGGCTAAGGACCGGATTCGGCATTATTATGTGCGGGAGGGGAAAAGGATTAATTCTTTAAAATTTTGGGTTGATTAATTATTTGGAGGACAGGTTACGAGGTTGTTATGTAAAAGGGACAGTAGAGGGTGTCCATCCGATGGACAACATTATATGATACTTAAAGAGCGGTTGCGGGAAATTCAGGACGAGCGGTTCCAAGCGGTGAGAGTAATGGCGGGGGTGGAGGAGGTGTTATGGGGAGATAGGCCGTCTCGTGTGTGTTGCGCAGACAAAAACAACGTCAGCAGCAACAGCTATTCCATGTTTGGAGGTTCTTGAGTTCGGTGGGTGGTATAGGGCGGGTCAGGTAATCCACACTACTCGGATGGGATGGGGGTTGTTTGCGGATACGTGGTACGAAAAGTATTGGCGGAGGAAGGGGTAGGATTAGGGGATTTAGAGAGGGTGTGTGGAAGTGTGCCATGTAGGTTAGGACACAGTGATAGGGAAGCTTTGGGGGGGGACATAACTGAGGAGGAAATATGGAGAGCTTTGAGTGCCATGCGAAAGGGCAAAGCACCGGGAATCGATGGACTGCCGGCGGAGTTTTATCAACAGCATTGGGAGTTAATAAAAGGTTTTTGTGTGGTTACTGAACTTGATGAAGGTAATGTGGAAGGTTGGGTTGAAAGACAGGCAACAGCTGTAGTTGTTTTGGTACCGAAGGGTAAGGAACAGCGTTCGCTCAGGGACTATAGAACAATATCATTGTTATGCGCGGATTATAAGTTTATTTGCAAAAATTTAGGAAATAGGTCTCAAGTGTGTTGTAGGGAGGGTTGTATCGGAAACCCAGTTTGGGTTGCCAGGTAGGTCTATGGGGTGGGACATGGTCTTTTAAGGGATTTCGTGGAAGAAAACGGGGGGAAGGGGGGGGGGGTTGGTTGCACTAGACTGGCAAGGAGCTTATGATAGGGTGGAGCGGGAGGCGTTGAGAGCTATCCTTAGGAAACAGGGCTATGGGGAGGAAATAGTGGGATGGGTAGAGGCGTTTATAGAGGGGCAATGGTGAGAGTACAGATTAATGGAAGATTAGGGGGGAGGATTGTCATGGGCAGAGGTCTTAGACAGGGGTGTCCTATGTCACAGCTTTTATTTGCATGCATACAGGACCCCTTTTATAGAATGGTGGAGCGCCATATGGGCGTTAGTGAAGGGGTTGGGGGGTACTGGGGGCGTTTGGCCTGTTCTCATAGGGTATGTAGATGATACTACTGTATTGGTTAGAGAAGGGATGTCCATAAAAGCCTTAGATGGAGTGGTCGACACGTTTGCATGTGCAACTGGTATGAGGGTAAATTCGGAGAAGTCCATGGTTATGGGGTTAGGAACTTGGGGGGAGCGGGTCGAGTGGGTTAGTGCAGTTGTAAAGAAGTCGGGTGATTTCATTAAAAAATTTGTGGTCTAATCTATGTACAGATGAGTCTTGATGTTGCACTTTAACTAATTCAGGTCAGGTTTGGTAGAAAGGATACTTGTCGATTGGGGAGCATGCGGCCTTATCATTTGACCCTTGGTGAGCCGTGCCATTGTTAAATAACTTTTATTGTAAGCAAGGTGTTGGCATGTGTGCTGCCGTGATCCCTATAAATAACGGGGACGGCATTGCAACTATACGTAGAGGGTTTTTTAAAATTTTGTGGGGTTTCAGGTTGTGATTGGCTTAGAAGGGATGTAAGTAATGTAACCAGTGCGTCAGGGGTTGGGTTTAATGAATTAAAGAGAGAGGGTCCAAATGTATCTTTTATTAAAAGGAGGTGATGAGGGAGGGTGGTGAGTGAGGGGGGGGTTGTTAAGTAACACAATAAATTGGAAACGCATGTTTTCCTGGGACGTAGTTGAGGTGATTGTGAACTATTTTGAGGGCAGCAGTGATGGGGGTTAGGATCTGGGAAAGGTAAAATAAGTAGGTTGTGTAGGATGTCGGCGGAAAATGGGTCTGTGGCTCCGGTGAGGGGAATTTTCCCATGTTGACTGGGTTGTATATTGAAAGGGTTTGGAAGTTAAGGTTACAACCCCGTGGACGTGAGGTGATTGTATCGGTTTTTGCATGGGATTTTACCATCGGGAGTGGTCTTGGACGAGCTAGACGGTGTTAGGGGGGGGGGTATGTGGAATATGTGGCGGGAGGATTCTGCATTCCATGTAGTGTATTTTTGTGAGGGTGGGGAGCGTCAGGGGTTGTTGACAGGGTGTTGCATAAGATAATGGTCCAATACTTCTCTGTTTGCGGGCATGATCTTGATGTGGGGGTAATGGAATGAAAGTAATTATTAGGGCTGTGGTGTCATTATGGTAGATTATGTCTACAATTTGTGTGGGAAGAGGGGGAAAAGGTGGTATGTAGGTGAAGAGGAGGGTATTGGCTGTTACGTTTTAAAAAACGGTCGGTGTGCCGTAATAGAGAACTTTATGGGAGGAGGAGGGAGCGGGATTTCTCTGAGGGATATGAGATATTACATTATGAGGTTTATAAATTTGTAAAGTAGGTGGGTGGGGCAGGGTAGGGATGGTATAATTGTATTATGTTAATGGCCTGTCCAGGGGTGGAAACGGGGTCGCCTCCTGGTATGTAGCGGTGAAATGTGTATGAACATTGGGCGTATGAAGCGTATTCAGGTGTGATGCGTATACTGCAATATATGGTGTTGATTTTGCAGTAGGATATTGTTTTTATGTAATGTTACTCTTAATGCACGTTGTTAGATTATTGTATAGGTGTCAGTTTGTGGATCCTTTGTTTATTAATATATTTCAGGTGTTTGGATGAACTATTGTTTTTACCATATTCTCAATAACAGTACGTTATTGTATTTAACGTATAAGGTGTCCTTACTTTATAATTTACAAGTACAATATAAGTATATAATGATGTTGTTTGTTTAATCATATAACAATGCAAATGGGAATAAGTCGTTATTGGTTATCAAAGGTGTAGGGGTTTTCATGTATGGGTAGGAGGGATATGTGTGTTATCTCAAGTTCATGTTTGTGCGGAAGTTCATGATATTCTGTGTAAGACCTGTTTTTGTCTTTATCTATTTCTTGTAATGTATTGTTCGAAATAAAAATAAAAAAAAATAGAAAAAATTATTGGGAGCGCTTGAGGATTCCTAACCTGTATTCCCTGGAACGCAGGAGGGAGATATACATGATAAATACACCTGGGAAAATCCTTAGAGTGACTATACCGAACTTGCACACGAAAATCACCCACTACGAAGCAAAATACTAGGCAAGACGATGCACCATCCCCCCAATGAAAACAGGGGTGTCACTAGCACGTTAAAGAGACCATACATAAGTGTCAGGGGCCCGAGACTGTTCAACTGCCTCCCAGCACACGTAAGGGGATTACCAACAGACCCCTGGCAGCTTTCAAGCTGGCACGGGACAAGCACCTAAAGTCAGTTCCGGATCAGCCGGGCTGTGGCTCGTATTTTTGGTTTGCGTGCAGCCAGCAGCAACAGCCTGGTTGATCAGGCTCTGATCCACCAGGAGGCCGGGGCGTTGACCCCCGGAACTCTCTCCAGGTAAACTCCAGGTAAGTTTATTGTGAAATAAACCTCAATTTAAACCCCATTACTTTTAATGTTATTTGTCTTTAGATTTGGGTCTGTCTTGACGTGTTAATTTTTGTTAATTATTAAATTGTTATAAAAATAATTCATCTGGTGACCACCAAGTTCCAGAACTTAGTCCAAAAAGAATTGTACATTTAAAGAAATGGTTGATAATCAGGATAGGATAGGATAGGACTCACAGAAAGTACCCACGAGGGGCGAGGGGCAAGTGGGGACAGTGCGAAGAATAGACGGTGAGAGGAATGTCTTGAGTCGAAGAGAGAAGAGTCAGGACTAGACCCAACTGCTAAGCCACAATAACGAAAAACAAAAGACGATGTAGATACAACGGGGAGCTCTGCAGGCACTGACTCCCAACTTGCTGGACGAAAAATTGCTGATCTTGTGTTGATTGGCGGCTGGCAGGAGCGGGAGGAGTGGTCAAGGGAGGAAAGCTTCTTGATTGGTCAGGTGTCTTTTATAAGTGTGTCTGGAGTTACTTCGTTTCTTTCGTTTAAGGAGGCATTCCTTATGTTGTGCATTTTTTGGATGGAAACGATCTGTAGTCTTGTAATCTTAGGTCGAAATGCTGGGTTGGCTAGTAAACTGGTCAAAGGTCATCTGGAGAGTAGTGATGGAGCAGTGGGATCCTTTACGGTTTGTAACTTGACTCACTGTCGATTATTTTCTTGTACAAAGTGTCGACATCCATGTTAGGTTCTTGGTCAGGAGTCGTATAAAAAGTTATATCTTTCCAGTGCAGGTATTGATCTTGATGTTTGGGCTTCTAATTAATACGTCGAGAGATAGCTGGAGAGGTTTTTGTTGGTGGTTTTCCGCATTGAAGGTTCTTTCAATGTTGGTGTCTCTGCTTTGAGAGTGTGTAGAAAACTGGGGAGAACGTGGCTTCTGATTGGTCCATATAGTATGGTGGGTGGAGGTGAAGAAGGTACGCCGCCACGACGAGCCAATCGACGAGCAGGAGGCGATCGACGAATAGGAGGCCTTGTTGGAGTGACGTCCTAGGTGTTGGTGGTTGGAGCTGCTGATGCAGAAGTGTTGATTAGTCCTTGGTAAATTTTGAGTATTTCTTCCGAAGGTGGAGATGCTGGGAATATAAATGATGCATTTATTTAGTGCAAATAACTCGTTGATGGTAGAGTTAAAAGATCCAGGTACAGCCATATTCTGCATGTGAGCGTATATAGACAGTAGTGGATCTTGGTTACGTCACAAGCTGGAGGAGTGATGATGGTGGAGGCTGGCTGAGTAGTAGCTTGAAGTAATTTCGTAGTATTAGCTTGGATCTTTGCAATTGCTGCATACGTTGGTGTGTTGCTAGTAGGTTTTTCTTTGCTGCTTCTTGTGTTTTCTTCACAATATCCTTACGTGAAGGGCATTTTGCTGCCAGTGTATGGTGGTCGTTGCTCTTACAGTTTAAGCACGATGGTTGTGGTGGAGTAGCAATGGTGCAGGAACTGAAGGTGTGTCCCTCACTACCACATGTAGTGCAGAACTTCTTGTCTTTTACTGGACATGCTTTGGTGGTGTGATGGTAAGAATAACAGTTCCAGCAGTGTTGGATGTACTGATATTTCTCTGCTTCGATGTAAGTTGGACTGATGAAGTAGTAGTAAACAGCAAGACCTTCAGTCAGAGCAGTGGCAGCCATGTTACGTCAGTGAAGGTGACCTTGAGCATGGACGATGCATTCGGGATTTTTGTGATGCTGTCAACAGTAGCCCAAGTATTTTGAGTCTCGATGGATGTCTTGAGTTCTGCAGGTGATTGAGACGTCAGAATCTTGTCCAGTTTTTTGAGGAATACTGATTTCCTGGCCTTGAGTGCAGGAGATGACATAACAGTAAACCTTGAGCAGTGAGTGTAGTGGTGGCATCTGTAGTAGTAGCTTCTCTGCTTCAGCATCATCGTGACACACAACAATAAATGCTTCTTTCAGAGACAAAATGGCGTTGAATTTGACTTGCAGTGTTCCTTGAACAACAGTTGCAAGAGCAATCTTCGTTGAATCATCAACGGTACCACTTGTTGGCTTGATCTTGACACGATTTGCGTAGCTCATCGTGCAAGTCAAGGTGAAGACAACGCTGGTAAAGGTTCCCCTCCCCAACGGGGATCGTAGGGAGACTGAGTAAGTAAGGAGAGCTGCTATGACCTGCCAGGGCAAGAGTCAAGAGCAGAATGTGTCTCTAAAACTTGATAATCATAACAAATGAGGTTTCATTAATAAAATAATTATATTTCTAAAAATTCAGGATACAAAGATTTTATATAAAACTCTTTTAATATTATAAAGAAAAAGAAAAGGCTTTTTAAAATGTTGAAACGCAAAAATTTACTATTAATATTGAAAGCTGAAAAATATACAATATTGTTGAAATAATAAATAAAATATATTTAATATAATATTTCAGTTTTGTTAATTTGCTGGATCTTTCAAGGGAAACTAAACTATTAAAGTGTGAGATGTAAGACACCAGCAGATTGTTTTTTTTTTATATTTTATTTAAAACCATTACAGTTTAACATAAAAATAAAGAAACAGTATGGATCTCAATCAAATTAACTGACAAACGGATTGCACCTATATGCTGGCAAGATATTGCTGCCAAACATACAACAATAACTTACGGCAAGAACATAGCTAAAAAAAAAAAAAAAATACTGTCACAGGGTCATGAATTGTCACCACTACACTGTCGATTGGACATCAAGTTAGGCCAGTAGAACAAACTGGAGTGAGCACAGGTGCACAAGAATTTCAATTCATAAGGCTTATCGACTGGACGAAGATTGGAACAGTGTGTGTTGTGTTCGCAAATCTGTGTTAGTTTACGCACAGATTAGCGTCATTCCTGGTGATCCTTGGACTGTGTTCAGTGCTTCAGAGCAGTGAGCCACGAGAGGGTGGCTACGGGCCCCGACTGGGGCCTCTGAGCCTCACAGCTCTGCACCCAGTGTGGGCGGCTGTGAGGTCACAGGCAGCAGCTCTGCTGCTGGCTCTGTCCCCACACTACAGTCACCATGACAGATCCAGGAGAGCGGCCTAAACGTTCCTTGGAATGCGGGGACGAGTTGGAGGACGATGTGGGGCAGGTGGGAGCCCCCACCAAGAAGGCCAAGGATGCAGTGGAGACTACTGTACCTACCAATCTGCCACTAGGTCCGTCGGCAGCCCCTACCCAAGAAGACTTGCACCCCCAGATGGCCATAGGGGTCGTGGAAGGAAGCCAGGAGGAAGTAGCTCCTCAAGTGGCAAGGACGGAGCCATCCCAGGTCCCTACACCAGTTGCGTTGGCCTCCACAGTGGACGGGGACTGGTTGACTCCACGTGGAAGGAGGAGTTCCCGCTCAGCTCGGGCACAAGCAACCAGGGCCTTCAACAAATTCAAGGTTCCCAACTACGGGTTTGTAAGGTATCTGGAAGGTCTCCCCCACCTCAAGTTCCGCTGCGAGTTCACTCTCAGGAACGAGGTTCTGGTCATTCCTCGGGACGAAGACTCTTACGAGGAGTTGAAGGGGCTGGTTGTGACCCATCCCAGCATGGTGGAACTGCTTGCTTCGGAGAAGGTGTACAAGGGGGTGCTTTTACACGTCCCTGTGCCCCTCCCACTGGACCCCATTTTGGAAGTGCCCAATATTGTCAAGGCGGAGCGACTCACTGCAAAGGTGAACAAGGTGCCCACCCGCCAGGTGCTGATCCACCACAAAGGTCCACTTCCCACGCACCTGGACTTTGGGGTCAGGGGAAGATTCAAGACCCGATCATACCTGTCAGGCCCAGTACAATGCTTCAAATGCCAGGGGTTCAATTCCCCCCCT
>NW_026505378.1:0-30815 GCF_026875155.1 Cherax quadricarinatus
GTTTTAAAGAGGAAAATTTTTTGAGATAAAGCACTCTTTATGAGAGATAAAGCAAAACTTTATTGGGATAAAGGAAACTTTAATTAATAAAGCGAACTTTATCGAGGATAAAGCGAACTTTATGAGGATAAAAAGAACCCTTTTCATATTGAGGATAAACTAATTTAAATCGAGGATAGACGAACTTATCAGATAAAGCGAATTTATTGAGAAAAAAAGGCATTTATGAGGATAAGCGAACTTTATTGAGGATAAAGCGAACTTTATTGAGGATAAAGCTAACTTTATCGAGGATAAAGCGAACTTTATTGAGGATAAAGCTAACTTTATCGAGGATAAAGCGAACTTTATCGAGATAAAAGGCGACTTTATTTGAGGATAAAGCGAACTTCTTCGGATAAAGCGAACTTTATCGAGGATAAAGGGGAACTTATTGAATAAAGCGAACTTTATCGAGATAAAGCAACTTATGAGGATAAAGCAAACTTTATTGGGATAAAGCGAACTTTATTGAGGATGAAAGCAAAACTTTTAATTGGGGATGAAGCGAACTTTTTTGAGGATAAAGCCGAACTTTATCGAGGAAAAAGCGAACTTTATCGAGGATAAAGCGAACTTTATTGAGGATAAAGCAATCTTTATTGAGGATAAAGCGAACTTTATCGAGGATAAAGCGAACTTTATTGAGGATAAAGCTAACTTTATCGAGGATAAAGCGAACTTTATCGAGGATAAAGCGAACTTTATTGAGGATAAAGCGAACTTTATTGAGGATAAAGCGAACTTTATTGAGGATGAAGCGAACTTTATTGAGGATGAAGCGAACTTTATTGAGGATAAAGCGAACTTTATCGAGGATAAAGCGAACTTTATCGAGGATAAACGAACTTTATTGAGAAAAAGCAACTTTATCGAGGATAAAGCGAACTTTATCGAGGATAAAGCGAACTTTATTGAGGATAAAGCGAACTTTATCGAGGATAAAGCGAACTTTATCGAGGATAAAGCGAACTTTATTGAGGATAAAGCTAACTTTATCGAGGATAAAGCGAATTTATTGGGGAAATAAAGCGAACTTTATTGAGGATAAACAACTTTATCGAGATAAAGCAACTTTATGAGGATAAAGCTAACCTTTATCGAGGATAAAGCGAACTTTATCGAGATAAAGCGAACTTTAAAATTGGGTTTAAAACGAAAAATTTATCGGGGTTTAAAACGAACCTTTTTTCGGGATTAAAAGCGAAATTTTTGGGGGATTTAAAACGAATTTAAACGGGGGATAAAACGAACTTTAAACGAGGAAAAAAGCGCCAATTTATTGGGATAAAACGAAAAATTTTTTGGGATAAAGCGGGAAATTTTTTCGGGATAAAGCGAACTTTATGAGGATAAAACGAACTTTATTTAGGATAAAGCATTCTTTTTTCGGTTTAAAAAAAACCCTTTTTCGAGAACAAAAAAATCTTTTTTCGAAGTAAAGATTTCAAAATTTTTTGGGGGTTTCTTTATTTTTGTAGTGAATATACATAAGTTTTCCTAAATAACCCAAAAGGGGGAAAAAAAAAAGCCTTTTTTGGGCGGCCCTTTGCGGGCCGTCTTGTACCATTCACAAAAATCACCACTGACGGAAGGGAGTGAAACCCCGTAAGGCAAGAAAAAAGGGGGGGGACAAAGAGAGGAAGAACAATTTGGGGATTTGTAATCATTAAATTTCTCTCTCTTTTTTAGGGGTTTTTTGGTGTTAATTTTTATACTCCCATATTTTTATTTGTACTACTACTATTTTTACTATATACTAGATAAATTTCTACTACTATTATATTATATACTAATTATATTATATACTACTTATATTACAATCTAAAATTTTATTATAACTACTACTTATATTACTACTACTACTTAATTACTACTACTATATTACATTACTACTACTACTTATATTACTACTCTTCATACTATACTACTAATTATACTACTATACATATATTACTACTTTATTACTACTACTACTACATTAAATTACTATAATACTACTTACTACTACTACTTAAAAATCATACTATACTACTTATTTTAAACTACTACTACTACTACTATTATATTACAAACTACTACTTATATTATACAACTACATTTATATTATACTACTACTACTACTACTTATATTACTACTACTACTACTTATATTACTACTACTACTACTTATATTACTACTACTACTACTTATATTACTACTACTACTACTTATATTACAATACTACTACTACTTATTTTATAATACTTTTATTATACTACTACTTATATTCCTACTACTACTACTTTTTAGTTACTATACTTATAAGTACTACTATTTATATATACTACTACTACTACTTATTTTACTACTATACTACTTATATTACTACTATCCCTTTATTTTACTACTACTACTTTATTAGTACTACTACTACTATATATACTACAAACTACTTTATATTATTACTTACTACTACTTATATTATTACTATCTACTTATATTACTATACTACTACTTATTTTATACTACTACTACTTATATTACTACTACTACTAACTTATATTACTACTAACTACTACTTAATTACTACTACTACTATTATATTATTACTAATTTTACTTATATGTACTACTACACTTATTATTACTCCCTACTACTTATTACTACTCTACTACTTATTTTACTACTACTACTACTTATATTACTACTACTACTACTTATATTACTACTACTACTACTTATATTACTACTACTACTACTTATATTACTACTACTACTACTTATATTACTACTACTACTACTTAATTCTCTATACTACTTTATTGTACTACTACTACTTAAAATTACTACTACTACTATTTAAATTATTAGTACTACTACTACTACTTATATTAGTACTACTACTACTTATATTACTACTACTACTACTACCACTGATAAATAACAAAAAGGCAAATACCGTGACTGGAACGATACACAAATAACCCGAACATAGAAGAGAGGAGCTTACGACGACGTTTCGGTCCGACTTGGACCATTTACAAAGTATCTTATTTACTTTGTAAATGGTCCAAGTAGGACCGAAACGTCGTCGTAAGCTTCCTCTCTTACTATGAGCGGGGTTATTTGTATACTACACTTAAGTGTTTACCCTCACTCTAGCCTTATATGTATACATGTATGTCCATGTTATTGTTATGTAACGGCTTGATAACGCTCCTGGAGAGAGGGAAACGTTGCCACAATAAAATGTCACAGTAAACAAAAAAAAAGGGACAATACCGTGACTGGGGAACGATACCCAGTCCATACAACGGAGAATGATGCCGAACAGGCGGGCATTTGATGTAATCAATCCTCCGCCTTGCGTCGATATGATCAAACCATAATCTAGAAAATGGATGATAAAGCCACTGTGTGGCGAAACGTTTTCCCGTGGAATAATGTACCAAATGTTGCCAAAAAAAAAAATAAAAGGTCCATTTATCACTGTGTTAATTTCGTAACCATTAATTCATGGTGATAAAAACGTCACCTTCGCTGGACTTGTGGTTAATTTCTGGAAATAAATGGTATAAAATCCCGGACAAAATGGAAAATATAAACACCAAATGCAGTAGATGTGATCCTCTTAATTGACTTACGTTTCGCCCACACAGTGGGCTTTTTCAGTCACAAAACAGCAACTTTTGTGACAGTTTGTGGACTTGGAAAAAAAGGCCATGTGTGGGGCGAATCGTAGTCAATAAAGGATACATTATACTGCATTTGTGGTTTTTATATTTCATTGTGTAATTCTCCAACATTTAATTACAAATTCGTGTATTGTTCCGGTCACGGTATTGTACCTTCCGTTCCATTCGTATCGTTTTCCACGTAGCTGTTAACTTTCCACGTGTGTTTAACAAAGTGTCGAGCGTACGTAGTGCCTTAGGGTTACACCTCGTGTTTTTTACACGTTCTCTTCCCTTCCCTCCTAATTTTTTTTTTTCTTTATTAACTCCCTTTTTTTTTTTATCCCCCTTTACCCCTCTTTTTTATTCTTTTTATTTAGGGGGGGTCCAACATGGTGTCGACATAAAACACGATTTAAATCTGCACCTGATTCAACTAAATTACAACACAATAAGAATCGAGTATTTCGGGTATTCGCATTACAGTGTCATATCACTCTAAATCCGTGGCTGGAGCGCACTAACAAGGTCAGGGTGGCCATAAAAATAAAATAAAGGATCGGTATCATGGCTTTCGTTTTACCGGGTGATGATTCAACCCTTGAAATGGCAAATAAGACTTACCTAAATTATGAAAGTGCTTTGAGAGGCGGTGATAAAGTTGCAATTAAGAGCGAGAGAGAGAAACGAGATTTAAAGAAAGGAGAAAAGGCGTACTTGCATATGGTAGCAGGGGCAAGAATTCAGCGCTCCTGGCTTGGGTGTGTGTGTGTGAGTGTGTGTGTGTGGTGTGTGTGAGTGTGTGTGTGGTGTGTGTGTTGTGTGTGTGTGTTGTGGTTGTACTCACCTATTTGTGATTTGCAGGGGTTTGATTTTATAGCTCTTGGCCCCGCCCACTTTCGCTGGACTCTACAAGGTTCACTCCTCTTCTACTTGAGCTTCATCGAAAACCACTTCTTAAAGCTGTGTGTGTGTGTGTTGTGTGTGTTGTGGTGTGAGTGTGGTGTGTGTGTGTGTGCCATTTTATACATGGCACCAGCATTCCCCAAATAGCAACAATATCACCCATCAATATAAATATTTTGTCCCCCCCCCACTATTTAAAAGCTGCAAAGGAAATGAACTACCCTGAAAACCTTCTAGCTAAATCAATAGGTCCAGTCGGCCGAAACGTGTGGTAAGCTCCTCCTTCCTATGTGCGGGGTGGTTGTGCCTTGTTCAGTCACGGTCTTGATGCTTTTTGATCTGGATCCCGGAAGTCGCAAGGCGAGTTGGAGCTTCTCTGGCCCAACTGGGCATTGCACCCTACTATTACTGGCACATACTACTACTACTACTAATACTAATAATAAATAATACACCTATTTCCACACTTACAAGAAGCAAAATCTAAAAGGACCATAGCTGACATCAGTTACAATATGAAGAAAGTTCTGGTTTTATCTAGGTATTATCGGGAATTTATGTAAATTTTGTATCCCGGATGCGGCCCACACTAGATCGCCCAGGTACCTATTTATGCTAGGGAAACAGGGACGCAGGTGGTGTTAAGGAATACACGCCCCCAGTGTTTCCCCGTACCGAGGATAGAAACCACGAGCCTCAGTGAGTTAGTGCGTGCTCCACTACCCACTACATTGATGAGTTCCGATGATGAAACATTAAGGTTTTCTTGAAACGGCAATGCAAAAGATGATGGGCTTTTTTTAAAAACACATTTAGGTTAATATAATTGTAGGGTCGGTCTCTGAAGAGTGTTTATGTATATTCCATGTTCGCTTAAAATGAACTTACGGCTGTTTTTTCTCGTTCCAGGGAGGAGTTGGCTTTGAAGATTCGGTCTCAATGAGGCCAGGATCCAGGTGCGTTCTTCTTGGTCCTTACACCACCACACACACACACCACACACCCACACACACACACACACACAGACACCCACACACACCCCACACCCACACACACACCACACACACACAGGACACCACAGACACACAGACACACACCACACACACACCCACACACCACACACACACACAGACCACCACACACACCCACACACACCACACACACAACACCACACACAGGCACACAACACACACACACCCCCACACCACACACACACAGACACACGCCACACAGACACAACACTCACACACACACACCAACACACACACCCCACAGGAGCACAGACTCACACCCCACACACACAGGCACACAAACACAACCCACACACACACAACAGACACACACACACCACACACCACACACACAACACACCCAACACAACACACACACCACAATTATCTGGACAGCTCGCAACATTTATATTAAGGCAATGTCTACAACTTTACGTACCAGTGATGTGATAATTTACGAACGCGAAAACTATTTCCATAATTATTTAAAATTGAGGATACTTTTACAATCTTTTACCTATGGTATTATTTTCAATTTACATCAATTTCCCCTCCTGTAAATCGCCTCATAACACGGGATATACAATCCTCTAGTAGTTTAGTAAAAACCGGCTTCCATTTAAATAATTTATTAGATGTACTAAATACATCCCGTGCTTTAGAAATAATTTCTCTGCTTTATAAATTGATAAATCTTATTTTATGCTTTTTTTAAATTCCATTACCAGTTCTATGGGAACCAGCTACTAGGACCCTTCTTATATATCTGTGGGTAGATATTAAAAATTAGGACTTATGTATATACACATTTATGTGTATTATGTCGATGTAGATGGGGAATATGCAAGTTCTCCCTTTACCATGTATATACATGAGAGATATTTCTCTTCAGGTGTATATCACCGCGGTGATGTGTCTCTCTCCAAGTGGTAATACACTGAGACAAAACAAAAAACCATGTGTATCAAAGTATTTACACAAGTTTGCATATATCAGCGTCTACACCGAGGACGTTAATCTCTCAGTGTACACACACAGATATATCCATTTCTCAGTGTATATCACACCGAGTTGATGTTTATTCCTTAATGTATATACTCTGCGCGAAAACCGCTGCCCACTAAAAAACTTGAACCGTCTTAAGCCTGGGTTGTCTAAGATAATAGATGTGGACGTGAATACCCACGCTTCGCGGCCGGGGATCGGAGGCCATCCTCGTGCTGACTACCCTTTACGGGTTTTGAGGTATGTTTTCAGTTCATTTTTTTTTCAATTATTTTTTATTTAATGTTTTATTATTATTTTATTTTTAATTTTTTTTTATTTAATTATTTTTTTTTTTTTTTTTTTTTATTAATTCCTCAGTGAGCCAAACTGGCGCAAGTCCATCCTTCGTGGAAGCCTTCACCCACCTACTCCAACGTGCCATAATAAAACGAATTATGAGTAAAATATGAACTTAGACTGTTTCGCTCTAGACTGAATTTCGCCAGACATGATAAACAGCTCAGTCCTGTGCGAATACATCGCTTCTTATAGAAGTCGATTCTTTAGTTAGGTTAAAGTTCGTAGGAAAAAAGGCGACGTATTTTCCTGACGCGGGGTCTTAGAAGATGACCCGCCGTTGAGGTTTTGTGTCATCTGACTGCGACCTTCCGCTGGCTTACCCCTCCACCCCTATAAAAATTATGGTCAATTATAATAATTAGGTGTATGAATCGCTTTTGCTAATCTCCGGGGGAAGGGACAATTTAGGGTTTCCAACATAGTGTCCACTGGTACAATTCCAGGTCTATTTCCGGGACCGTATTAGTGTTTCCGACATAAGAAAAATATTTCCAGTGTTCTGGAGCCTGTATTGGTCCTATCTCCTGATTATCATACAGTTGTGGCCTACCATCTGCTACATAAAACAGTAATCTAGTACCTCAGAATAAGTAACGGACCATGTGCAACAGTTAGGTCAACTTTAGAAACGTTTCGCTTACCACAGTACCTTCTTCAGTCAAGTCGGTTAGGTAGTCGAGACGTAAAGACGAAATGTTCCTCCGTCCATCACCCTCGAAGGACGTAGTTTTGTGATGGTCAGTCCCTCAGCCAGGGACTGACCACCTGTTTGGAAAAAGTTGAGGTTGTAAGTAGCAGTTGGAGCCTTATAACAACTGTCTAAGGTGAGGCGCAGATAATGGAAATATAAACACCACCTGCCGTATAATGTGAACCTTTATTGACAACGTTTCGTCACAAAGTGGGCTTTTTCAGTTCACAAAACTAGGATCACATTTCTACTGCATTATGTGTTATATTTCCATTGTGTGGTATTTTCTACCAATTATTTCAGGCGCAGATAATCTTGACAGGGAGAGGCGGAGCCCATAGAGAAAAATGTATTCACTGAGAGGGGCAGACCCCTCTCAAATCCACCCTCCACTCACAGTGATTTACATTCTTTCTTCTACTGATGCGCAATCGCTCTCTGTTAACAAACATTTAGACATTCTACTGTACTTTCTGGATTAATACATACAGGGGTGATCTGATAGTGGTTTGGGTAATATCTTGCCAGATCTCGGTATCAGAGTTGACTTTCTTAGTTTGGAGAGCAACTATTACAGGAATAAGAACTTTTAAGTCGGTAACATTGGAAAGTACATTGTATTCTGACTGCAAGCAGTTTTGTGACGATGTTACCTGCCATCTTACGTGGTCCTGAGACGGTACAAGAGAGTTTGTAATTCTGTCAGCAGTGCAAAACATTTACAGGATTCCGATTCCCCCTTTAGGGAATCTATAATATATATATATCTATATATATACTAATCCTCTATATATCTATAATATCTATAAATATATATATCTATAACAATCTATTATATATATCTCCACTTATAACTATATATAACTATAAATCTATAATCTCTATATAAAATCATTATAAATAATATATATATCTATATCACAATCACTATACTCTTATATCTCTATATTATTTATATATATTCTCTATATATCTCTATTATCTTATATCTTAATCTATATATATCTATATCTATATATCTATATATTATATAATATATATATCTATATATATATATATATAAATATCTATCTCTCTATATATATATCTCTATCTCTATATATATTATATATATAATCTATCTCATAATTCTATATCTATAAATAATCTTATATATATATATAAATATATATATATATATTTATAATCTATATATATATATATATCTATATATCTATATCAATATATATTACTATTATATATATAATATATATATATATATATATATCTTATAATCTATATATATTATCTCTCATCTTCTATATTCTATATATATATCTTTATTATCTATATCTGGATATCTCATATATATATATTATATATATTATATATATATATATCTATATATATATATATCATATTATCAATATATATATATATATATATAAATATATCTATATTATCCTAAACATATATCAATCTTCTAAACTTATATATAATATATCTTCTATATATATCTATTATTATATATATATATATATATTCTATATATACGTCTCTATATATATAATCAAATATATATTCTATATATATATCTATTATATCTATATATATACTATATCTAAATATATATATCTATAAATCTCTATTATTATATATCTCTATACTATCTATATATATATTATTATATATAATCTTATATATAATATATATATATCTATATATCGCTATATATCTATCTATAAGTGTGAAACGGGGAGGATCCTGGTTTAAATGTTTTGCCCACTTGGGACAGAATTACATAATCTTCTGTAGCCGTCTCATGCCAGTAAAGATGTCAGTTACCTCTCACCAAAACTTCTTTGCAGTCAGATACACTTTACTTTCCCATGTCCAACTTCACAAAAAGTTCTTTAAAATCTGAAATATTTTCTCTACCAAACTAAAGAGTCCACTCTGATACCGAGATCTAGGCGACGGAAATTACCCAGAAACCACTAAACAGATACCCCTTGTTATTTATTACTCCAGCAGAGGTATCCGTAAGAAATGTCGTAATGTTGTTAAACAGGGAGAGGCGGATGTCATCCGAGAATAAAGGAATGAAATCACTGAGAGTGGGAGTAGGTGGCTTTGCGAGGGTTCTTGCCCTCTCAGTGATTACATTTTTCTCTCGTGGCACGCTCCCTGTCAAGATTATTGTCTGGCAAATACCGGGTATAAAATACCGACACCATGGAAAATTTTAAACACCATATGCATTATAATGTGATCCTGTTTGTGACTAGAAAAAAGCCCACTTTGTGGCGAAACGTTGTCACTAAAAGGATCACATTTATACTGCATGTGTGGTTTTATATTTCCATTAATCTGCCTCCTCACCTTTACGAAGTTTATAGTCTCCCTACTGCTACTTAACCTCACTTGTTCCAGACTATGGTGGTCAGTCCTGCTACTGAGGGGGGACAGACCATCACAAAAATTCCCGTCTTCGACGGTGCCTGGCGGATGACATCGTCTTTACGTCTCGATCTCACCTAAGGGTGTACTTGCCCTTGAAGAAGGTTTACTGTGTAAGCGAAACGTATCTACAGTTCAAAAAAAAATTACCTAACTGTTGCCCATGGTCTTACATATCTGAAGGTACTAGATACCTGTATATTATGTAGCAGATGTGTAAGCCACAACTGTAATGAAACTCCGGGTGAGATAGGACGCAACTACAGGCTCCGAACCTGGCATATATTTTCTTAAAGTCGTCAACACAATTACGGTCCCTGGGAATATACCTTGGAACTGATGGACCCACTTATGAAAACCCAAAATTATTCTTCCCACGAGATCGCACAGACTCATCTACACTCAATGTTCTAATATGACCATAATTTTTATAGGGGTGGAGGGGAAAGCCAGCGGAAGGTTCTCCGTCAGATGACCCAAAAAGCTCCACCGGCGGGTCATCATCTAAGACCCGCGTAGGAAATACTTCTCCTGTTTCCTGCCGCCACCTATACCAAAACCCTAAAGATCGATTCTATAAAGGGAATCGGATTTTCGCACAGGCCTGAGCTGAATCAAGGTCTTGGCGAAACTTCAGGCTCTAGAGCGAAACCATCTAATTACATAATTTAACCGTTAAATGTCTCTTTTTTGCACGATCGTCGGATTGTTCTGTCATCCACGAAGGAAGCCATGGCAGTTTTGCTCACTAGAGAGAAAATGAACAGTACCGCAACCCGTAAGGGATATTCAGCACGAGGGGATGCTCGATCCTCCTTCTCGAAGCGTGGGTTATGCACGCCACATCTATAATCTTCGTAACACGCAGCCTTAACGTCCGTTTCACCAGGTTTATTTTCTTTGGGGCAGCGTTTCGCTCGGCGTCTATACAATACGGGACTATACATCACTCGGTGTTTCTACACTGATGAATGTATATATCTGGTGTATAACTGAACGAAAGTATACGTCTCGGTGTATATAACGTGATATATGCAAATGTGTATATACCATGATACCACTTTCTCAGTGAATTACACTGAGGAGCGGACACCATTCCCATCTCGGTGTCTATAACACTGAGAGGAGAACTTATCTTCCGTGTACAAATTACCTAGTAAAACGACAAGCTTATTCACCATTATCCAACGCCCGTCATACACCATCTACTAGTGTATCTACATACTTTCCTAATTTATATCTTACCCACCTCTATATATACTTTCTGTTCCCAAAGACCTGGTACTGACTTATAAAACAAGCCCTAACAAATAAGTTCTCACAATTATAACGCAGAGAAATAATTTCAAGACCGCCCGGGGGCTTAATTAAACTCTCATTAAATTATATCAACTACATCCTGTTAGCTCCTCAGAGAGGCTTGTATATCCGTGTTAAGAGCGAATTTACCGGCGGGTAACTTGATGTACATGAAAATAATCCCCATAGGTAAAGCTTGTAAATTATCCTCAATTATAATAATTATGGAACTAGTTCGATCTAAATTCTTCATCATCCGCTGTTACGTTTAAGGTTGTATACTTCCTTAATAAAAATGGTTGCTATCTGTCCAGATAATAGTGTGTGTGTGTTTTGTGTGTGTGTGTGTGTTTGTTGTGTGGTGTGTGTGTGTGTGTTGTGTGGTGTGTGTGTGTGTTTGGTGTGTTAGTGTGTGTGTGTTGTGTGTTGTGCTCTTGTGTGTGTGTGTGTGTTTGTGTGTGTGTGTGTGTGTGTGTGTCTGTGTGTCTGTGTGTCTGTGTGATAGGTGTGTGTGTGTGTGTGGTGTGTGTGTGTCTGTGTTTGTGTGTGTGTGTGTGTGTGTTGTGTGTGTGTGGTTCTGTGTTTGTGTGTCGTGTGTGTGTGTTGGTGTGTGTGTTCAGTGTGTCTGTGTGGTATGTGTGTGTGTGTGTGTGTCTTTGTGTGTGTGTGTGGGTGTGTTTGTGTTTTTGTGTGTGGTGTGTGTGTGTGTGTGTGGTGGTGGTGTGGAGTGTAAGGACAGAGCACTCACCTGGATTTCCTGGGCTAGTGAGCCGCTTTCATCGGCCAACCTCCTCCCTGGCAACGGCAAGACAAAACCATTTGTAAGTTCATTTTAAAGCGACCATGTAATTATTACAGTAAAACACTTGAGAGGACCGACCCCTACAAAATATTAACTAAATGTGTTTTTAAAAAAATCCATCATCTTTTTGCCATTGCGTTTCAAGAAACCTTAATATGTTTCAGTTCACCGTATGCATCAATTTATATGGGTTGTGGCGCACTCCGCACAACACACTGCGGGCCCGTGGTTCAAATCCTCGGTCCGGGTGGAAACACTGGGGGCGTGTTTTCCTTCCACACACCTGCTCGTTCTGTACACCTAGGGCCCCCTAAAATAGGTCCCTGGTCGGGATCGTGTGGGGGGCATCCTGGAGACAAAATTTACTAAGCTTCCCGAAATTACTCTATGATAACAACACAGGAACTTTCTACATTAGTATTACCTGATGTCCCGCTATGGTCTTTAAAGTTGCTTCATGTACGTGTGGCAATAAATATTATATTTATTATTATTATTAGTAGTAGTAGTTTTAGTAGCAGTAATAGTCTGTGGCAATCCCACGTTGGGCCAGAAGAAGCACCATCTCCTTGGCTTACTTTCTCTGGATACAGAACAAAAGGACAATACCGTGACTGGAAACCAAGCACAAAATCCCCCGCACATCGGCGAGAGGACGCTTACCAGAGTTTCGGTTCCGACTTGGGATATTGAATTAGCTCTAAGGTTTCATGAGTATTTCATTTTCCTGTGCAGCTTTAACTAAGTGTGGGGGGGGGGCAAAATATTAATTATTGGATGGTGGATAGTGTGCTTAATTTGAGTAATGCTGGTGCATGTATAAAATGTCACACACACACACCACACACACACACCCACCACACACAACACACACACCCATGCTTTAGGAATTGGTTTCGTGAAGCTCAAGGCGAAGAGAGTGAATCCTAGTAGAGACCAGCGAGTGGCGGGGCCAAAGAGCTATAAATCAACCCCTGCACTCACAAAATTAGGTGAGTACACACACACACACACCACACACACACCCACACCACCCACACAACACCCACACAACAACCACACACACACAACACCCACACGCCAGGAAGCTTGATTCTTTCCCTGCAACCCTATGCAAGTATCTTTTCTCCCTTTCTTTCTACTTTTTCTCTCTCTCTCTCTAATTACAACTTTTATCACCGGCCTTCTCAAAGCAACTCATCATTATGTAAGTCTTATTGCAAATCACGGTTTATATCATCACCGGTAGAAACGAAAGCCATTAAACCGACCTTTAATTTATAAGTTTTCTGGCTCACCTGACCTTGGTTCGTGCGCTCAAGCCCACTCTTTAGGGTTATATAGCACTGTAATTGCAATCCCCGAATTTCACTTCTAAATGTGTTGTACTTAGTCTTCAATCAGTTGCATTTTTCAATCGTGGTTTTCTGATGAACCTGTTGGCACTGCGAAACGTGTCACAACCCGAGGTGTAACCCTAAGCTACTTTACGTTACGCTCTACACTTGTTACACGACACGTTGAACGTTAACCGCTAAGTGGAACAAGATAACTAAGGACGGCACGGTCCCAATCCCGTGACTGGACCCCTACAGCATTGTAATTACTGTTGGTAGAATTACACCATGTAACTATACACACACTGCAGTACTAAATTTGTTTGTGACCATTTCTAGACCCGATTTGCCCTCACCACCTCCCGCGCGGGTCACAACCCCTTCCCCCCCCCCCCCCCGCCCCCCCCCCCCCTCTACATAGCTCAACACAACCTGTCCACCCACAAAACCACAGCCTCTCCCCCCACCCTCAATAGTGATTGAAAAAAGCCCATGTGTGGCGAAAACGTAGGTCAATAAAGGATTCACATTCTACTGGCATATTGTGTTTATCTTTCCATTGTGTCGGTATTTTAACCCATTTCTTTCCCGAATTACACAAGTCCAGCTTAAGGGTGATCGTTTTATCACCTGTATTTTAATGGTGTACTGCCATTACACCAGAGATAAATGGGCCCTTTGTTTTTTTTTTTTTGGCAACCATTTTGGTATCATTATTCTGGAAAAACGTTTTCGCCACACAGTGGCTTTAATCAGTTCCATTTTCAAGATGATGGATAGATCATATCGAACTCAAGGGCTAATGTGCGGGATTGATTTCCTCTCAACAACTCATAGCCCCACTAGTCTACTCGTCATCACTTTGTCCCTCCCCTTTACGTTTGGAATACACTGTGTATACGTTCCGTCACGGTGTGCTAGAGGAGCCTCTCTTTTTTGTTATTGTGACCTGTTATTGTGGCAACGTTACGCTCTCCAGGAGCCTTTATCACTAGCCGTCTACCCAACAATACCCCAACAAACCTGGACACCATGTCGACCCCCCCTCACGCTTTCATCCCTATACTTAGCTTGGCGAGAGGTTGTCAAAAACATAGTGGTCGTATACAAAATCAAACCCCGCCTAGTAGAGAGGAGCTAACGCCGACGTTTCGGTCTACTAGGGACCTTAACACCGAACTTCAGATCCTATGACCAATGGTCCCGTCGGACCGGCCACGACGTTCGTAAGATTCCTCTCTTTTATGTTGGGTTAATTTGTGTATCGTTTCCATTTCACGGTATTTTGCCCTTTTTTGTTATTATAGTGGTAGTAGTAGTAGTAGTAATATTAAGTAGTAGTAGTACTAATCTAATTAGTAAAGTAGTAGTAACTAATATAAGTAGTGTAGTAGTAATATAGAAGTGTAGTATAATATGAGTTGTGTAGTAGTAATCAAAGTAGTGTAGTGTAATATAAGTATTAGTAGTTAGTAATATAAGATAGTAGTAGTCATAGTATATTAGGTCGTCGTACGTTGTAAATATCAGTAGTAGTAGTTCGAAAATCTACAGTAGTCGTCGTAGAAATATCAGTAGTAGTCGACGTCATATAAGAAGTAAGTCGTAGCTCAACACACCACCATAACCCCCCACCTAATCTAAACGTCGTCGTTACGTTACCTAATATAAGTCGTAGTCGTACTACTATACGTAGTAGTTAGTCGTAATATACGTAGTAGTAGTTAGTAGTAATATACTTCGTAGTAGTCGTAATATAAGTAGTAGTTTAAGCTAGTATATAAGTAGTAGTAGTAGTGCTACTATAAGTATTAGATGTACTAAAACTACGTAGTCGTCTTGTAATATACGTGTAGTAGTAATATCAGTAGTAGTCGACCTAATCTAAGTTAGTCGTTTTAGTACTAAAAAGTCGTCGTCAGTAGTACTCTAGTAGTAGTACGTCGTCAACTAAGTATTTTATACGTACTCTACGTAGTGTCGTAACTCACTCTAAGTCGTAGTCGTATAATATAAGTAGTAGTATTAGTCATCTAAGTAGAGTAGAAATAAAAGTAGTAGTACTAATCTAAGTAGAAGTAGTCGTAATATAATTAAGTAGTAAGTAGTCAAATTATCAGTCGTCTTCGTCTTACTATACAGTGTCGTAGTCGTAATATAAGTAGTAGTCGTAGTCAAATCAGTAGTAGTAGTATTAGTACTCTCTACGTAGTAGTTAGTAGTAATATAAGTGTTAGTAGAGTACTATAGTAGTGTAGTACCTAGTAAGTAGTCTATAAGTAGTAGTAAGTAGTGATCTAAGAGTAGTCGTAATATAAGTAGTTCGTAGTAGTAAATATCACAAGTAGTCGTTAGTGTAGTATATAAGTTAAGTAATATAAGTAGTAGTAGTTACATAAAGTAGTAGTAGTAATGTCAGTCGTCAGTAATAATAAGTAGTAGTAGTAAATGTAAGTAGTAGTAAGTAGTCATATACGTAGTCGTAGTAAATATAAAGTTAGTAGTAGTAGTTAATATATGTAGTAGTAGTAGTAATATTAGTAGTAGTAGTAATATAAGTAGTAGTAGAAAAAATAGTAATATACGAAGTCGTAATATAAGTAGTAGTAGTAGTAATAGTAGTACGTCGTAAATAATAAGTAGTAGTCGTTCGTAATATAAGTATTAGTAGTAGAAATATAGTAGTAGTAGTACACTAGTAGTTAGAGTAAATATACGTAGTAGAGTAGTAAAATAAGTAGTAGTTAGTTATATAAGTAGTAGTAGTATTAAATACAGTAGTACGTCGTCCTAAAAATAAATATTCAGTAGTAGTAATAATAACACACACAAAAACCCGTAAAATAGGAGAGAGAAACCCCTCTGATTACTATCCTATTGTTCTTCCTTCTTTGTCCCGTCTTTTCTAGCCGTAACTGGTTCAACTCCTTCCGTCAGTTGTGACTTGTGAATGGTACAAGACGGGACCGAAACGGTCGTCATACAGCTATTTTTCTCTCCCATTTGTGGGGTTATTTATGTTATACTTATGTATTCGATCACTCAAAAAGATAAAAGAACACCGCCAAAATTTAGAAATCCTTTATCTTCGATAAAGCTTTCTTTGTTCTCGATAAAGATTAATTGTTATACTCGATAGGACTGGCGTTATCCTCAATCAAGTACGCTTTATACTGCTAAAGTTCGCTTAATCTCGATAAAGTTCGCCTTTATCTCCAATCAGTTCGCTTTAATCCTCAATAAAGTTCGCTTTATCCTCGATAAAGTTCGCTTATTTATCTCGATAAAGTTTTCGCTTTATCCTCAATACAAAGTTCGCTTTTATCTCGATAAAGTTCGGCTTTATCCTCGATAAAGTTCGCTTTTATCCTCAATAAAGTTCGCTTTATCATCGATAACAGTTCGCTTTATCTCGCTAAAGGTTAGGCATATCCTCACAAACGTTCGCTTTATCCTCGATAAAGTTAGCTTTATCCTCAATAACGATCGAATTCTCTCAATAAAAGTTGCTTTATCCTTCGGTCAAGTTCGCTTTATCCTCATATACACACACGGTTGCTTTATCCCGATAAAGTTCGCTTTATCTCGATAAAGTTAGCTTTATCCTCAATAAAGTTCGCTTTATCCTCGATAAAGTTCGCTTTATCCTCGATAAAGTTAGCTTTATCCTCAATAAAGTTCGCTTTATCCTCGATAAAGTTCGCTTTATTCCTCGATCAAGTTCGCTTTATCCTCAATTAAGTTCGTTCATCCTCAATAAAAGTTCGCTTCTCCTCAATAAGGTTCGCTTCATCTCATAGTTCGCTTTATCCTCAAATAAAGTTCGCCTTCACCTCGATAAAGTTCGCTGTATCCTCGATAAAGTT
Source organism: Cherax quadricarinatus (assembly GCF_026875155.1). Classification (NCBI taxonomy): domain Eukaryota; kingdom Metazoa; phylum Arthropoda; class Malacostraca; order Decapoda; family Parastacidae; genus Cherax; species Cherax quadricarinatus. The sequence goes on from NW_026505378.1 coordinate 17,394, forward strand.
AGTTTATCTCAATAAAGTTCGCTTTATCCTCGATAACGTTCGCTTTTATCCTCGATAAAGTTTAGCTTTTATCCTCAATAAAGTTCGCTTTATCCTCGATAACGTTGTTTATCTCGATAAGTTCGTTTTCCATCAATAAAGTTGTTCATCCTCGAAACTAAAGTTGCTTCATTCAATAAAGTTCGCTTTTATCCTCAATAAAAGTACGCCTTTATCCTCGATAAAGTTCGCTTTATCTCGATAAAGTTCGCTTTATCCTCAAATAAAAAAGTTGTCGCTTTATCGATAAAGTTCGCTTTATTCCTCGAAAAGTTCGCTATATCTCAATAAAAGTACGCTTTATCCTCGATAAAGTACGCTTTATCCCTCGATAAAGTTTAGCTTTATCCTCAAATAAAGTTCGTTTATCTCGTAAGTTAGCTTTATCTCAATAAAGTTCGCTTTTCCTCAATAAAAGTTGCTTTATCCTCGATAATGTTCGCATTTATCCACAATAAATTTCGCCTTTTCTCGATAAAGTTCGTCTATCCTCGATCCAGTTTAGCTTTATCTCATAAAGTTAGTTTTATTCCTCGATAAAAGTTCGCTTTATCCTGATAACCTTTCGCTTTATCCCACTCAATGTTCGCTTACTACTTATATTACTACTACTTTACTTATATTACTACTAACAACTATTACTTCTTACTACTCTTATATTTACTACTACTTTATATTACTACTATACTACTTTAAATTACTACTACCTACTAATATAACTTACTCTACTCATTATATTACTACTTCCTACATACTTATATTATACTATACACTTATTATTACTTACTACTACTACTTTCCATTTACTCTACTCCTTATTATTATACTACCTTTATTACTTACAACTACTTATATTACTACTACTTAACTACTTAATTTACCTCCTTATCTTATACCTATATCCTACTAATCTTACTCCTATACCAACTAATATTACATCCTCAAATTATCTCCACTCCTACTATTACCTTAACTTCCTCCTAATCTTCCTATACTCCTTAAATTCCTCCTAAACTCTTATCCTTCCTCATATTCCTATTTCTTAGTATACTCCCTACTCTACTTATAATCCTATCTCCTCCCTTCTACTTCTACCTCCTCTACATTTCTTACTACTATACTAATTCTTCTTCCTCCTTACTACTCCTTCTATTACTCCTAAACTACTTCTCTTAGTAACTCTACTTTTCTTCCTACTCCTACTTTTATTCCAACTACAATACTTATATTAGTACTACTACTACTTTTTAGTATACTACTAACTTTAATATTTACATACTACTACTTCTATTTACTACTACTACTTAACTAATACTTACTACTACTATATTATCATTATACTACTACATCCTTATATTAGTACTACTACACAACTTATATTATATACAACTTATATTACTACTACTCACTACCATATATTAGTACTACTTCTTACCTTAACTTACTACTACTACTACATCATATTTACTATCATACTACTACCTTTATATTACTACTATACTAACTTCTATTAATATCCTACTACAACTATCATACTATACTATACTTATATTAGTACTACTACTACTTATATTAGTTATACTACTAACTTATATTACTACTACTATAACTTCTATTACTTACTCCTACCACATTATATTACTACTCTACTAACTTATAAATTACTACTACTACTACTTATATTACTACTATACTACTGTATATTATATGCACACTACTTATATTACTACTACTACTACTTTATTCTACTACTACTACTTATATTACTACTACTACTACTTATATTAGTACTACTACTACTTATATTACTACTACTACTACTTATATTAGTACTACTACTACTACTTTATATTAAGTATACTACTACTTATATTACTACTACTACTACTACCAGATTAATAAACAAAAAGGCAAAAATAACGTGCACTGGGAAACGTTACACAACTAAACCCCGACATAGGAAGAGAGGGAGCTTACGACGACGTTTTCGGTACGACATGGCCATTTACACACAAGTATCTTTTTACTTTGTAAATGGTCCAAGTAGGACCGACACGTCGTCGTAGGCTTCCTCTCTTACTATGAGCGGGGTTATTTGTATACTACACTTAAGTGTTTACCCTCACTCTAGCCTTATATGTATACATGTATGTCCATGTTATTGTTATGTAACGGCTTGATAACGCTCCTGGAGAGAGGGAAACGTTGCCACAATAAAATGTCACAGTAAACAAAAAAAAAGGGACAATACCGTGACTGGGGAACGATACCCAGTCCATACAACGGAGAATGATGCCGAACAGGCGGGCATTTGATGTAATCAATCCTCCGCCTTGCGTCGATATGATCAAACCATAATCTAGAAAATGGATGATAAAGCCACTGTGTGGCGAAACGTTTTCCCGTGGAATAATGTACCAAATGTTGCCAAAAAAAAAAATAAAAGGTCCATTTATCACTGTGTTAATTTCGTAACCATTAATTCATGGTGATAAAAACGTCACCTTCGCTGGACTTGTGGTTAATTTCTGGAAATAAATGGTATAAAATCCCGGACAAAATGGAAAATATAAACACCAAATGCAGTAGATGTGATCCTCTTAATTGACTTACGTTTCGCCCACACAGTGGGCTTTTTCAGTCACAAAACAGCAACTTTTGTGACAGTTTGTGGACTTGGAAAAAAAGGCCATGTGTGGGGCGAATCGTAGTCAATAAAGGATACATTATACTGCATTTGTGGTTTTTATATTTCATTGTGTAATTCTCCAACATTTAATTACAAATTCGTGTATTGTTCCGGTCACGGTATTGTACCTTCCGTTCCATTCGTATCGTTTTCCACGTAGCTGTTAACTTTCCACGTGTGTTTAACAAAGTGTCGAGCGTACGTAGTGCCTTAGGGTTACACCTCGTGTTTTTTACACGTTCTCTTCCCTTCCCTCCTAATTTTTTTTTTTCTTTATTAACTCCCTTTTTTTTTTTATCCCCCTTTACCCCTCTTTTTTATTCTTTTTATTTAGGGGGGGTCCAACATGGTGTCGACATAAAACACGATTTAAATCTGCACCTGATTCAACTAAATTACAACACAATAAGAATCGAGTATTTCGGGTATTCGCATTACAGTGTCATATCACTCTAAATCCGTGGCTGGAGCGCACTAACAAGGTCAGGGTGGCCATAAAAATAAAATAAAGGATCGGTATCATGGCTTTCGTTTTACCGGGTGATGATTCAACCCTTGAAATGGCAAATAAGACTTACCTAAATTATGAAAGTGCTTTGAGAGGCGGTGATAAAGTTGCAATTAAGAGCGAGAGAGAGAAACGAGATTTAAAGAAAGGAGAAAAGGCGTACTTGCATATGGTAGCAGGGGCAAGAATTCAGCGCTCCTGGCTTGGGTGTGTGTGTGTGAGTGTGTGTGTGTGGTGTGTGTGAGTGTGTGTGTGGTGTGTGTGTTGTGTGTGTGTGTTGTGGTTGTACTCACCTATTTGTGATTTGCAGGGGTTTGATTTTATAGCTCTTGGCCCCGCCCACTTTCGCTGGACTCTACAAGGTTCACTCCTCTTCTACTTGAGCTTCATCGAAAACCACTTCTTAAAGCTGTGTGTGTGTGTGTTGTGTGTGTTGTGGTGTGAGTGTGGTGTGTGTGTGTGTGCCATTTTATACATGGCACCAGCATTCCCCAAATAGCAACAATATCACCCATCAATATAAATATTTTGTCCCCCCCCCACTATTTAAAAGCTGCAAAGGAAATGAACTACCCTGAAAACCTTCTAGCTAAATCAATAGGTCCAGTCGGCCGAAACGTGTGGTAAGCTCCTCCTTCCTATGTGCGGGGTGGTTGTGCCTTGTTCAGTCACGGTCTTGATGCTTTTTGATCTGGATCCCGGAAGTCGCAAGGCGAGTTGGAGCTTCTCTGGCCCAACTGGGCATTGCACCCTACTATTACTGGCACATACTACTACTACTACTAATACTAATAATAAATAATACACCTATTTCCACACTTACAAGAAGCAAAATCTAAAAGGACCATAGCTGACATCAGTTACAATATGAAGAAAGTTCTGGTTTTATCTAGGTATTATCGGGAATTTATGTAAATTTTGTATCCCGGATGCGGCCCACACTAGATCGCCCAGGTACCTATTTATGCTAGGGAAACAGGGACGCAGGTGGTGTTAAGGAATACACGCCCCCAGTGTTTCCCCGTACCGAGGATAGAAACCACGAGCCTCAGTGAGTTAGTGCGTGCTCCACTACCCACTACATTGATGAGTTCCGATGATGAAACATTAAGGTTTTCTTGAAACGGCAATGCAAAAGATGATGGGCTTTTTTTAAAAACACATTTAGGTTAATATAATTGTAGGGTCGGTCTCTGAAGAGTGTTTATGTATATTCCATGTTCGCTTAAAATGAACTTACGGCTGTTTTTTCTCGTTCCAGGGAGGAGTTGGCTTTGAAGATTCGGTCTCAATGAGGCCAGGATCCAGGTGCGTTCTTCTTGGTCCTTACACCACCACACACACACACCACACACCCACACACACACACACACACAGACACCCACACACACCCCACACCCACACACACACCACACACACACAGGACACCACAGACACACAGACACACACCACACACACACCCACACACCACACACACACACAGACCACCACACACACCCACACACACCACACACACAACACCACACACAGGCACACAACACACACACACCCCCACACCACACACACACAGACACACGCCACACAGACACAACACTCACACACACACACCAACACACACACCCCACAGGAGCACAGACTCACACCCCACACACACAGGCACACAAACACAACCCACACACACACAACAGACACACACACACCACACACCACACACACAACACACCCAACACAACACACACACCACAATTATCTGGACAGCTCGCAACATTTATATTAAGGCAATGTCTACAACTTTACGTACCAGTGATGTGATAATTTACGAACGCGAAAACTATTTCCATAATTATTTAAAATTGAGGATACTTTTACAATCTTTTACCTATGGTATTATTTTCAATTTACATCAATTTCCCCTCCTGTAAATCGCCTCATAACACGGGATATACAATCCTCTAGTAGTTTAGTAAAAACCGGCTTCCATTTAAATAATTTATTAGATGTACTAAATACATCCCGTGCTTTAGAAATAATTTCTCTGCTTTATAAATTGATAAATCTTATTTTATGCTTTTTTTAAATTCCATTACCAGTTCTATGGGAACCAGCTACTAGGACCCTTCTTATATATCTGTGGGTAGATATTAAAAATTAGGACTTATGTATATACACATTTATGTGTATTATGTCGATGTAGATGGGGAATATGCAAGTTCTCCCTTTACCATGTATATACATGAGAGATATTTCTCTTCAGGTGTATATCACCGCGGTGATGTGTCTCTCTCCAAGTGGTAATACACTGAGACAAAACAAAAAACCATGTGTATCAAAGTATTTACACAAGTTTGCATATATCAGCGTCTACACCGAGGACGTTAATCTCTCAGTGTACACACACAGATATATCCATTTCTCAGTGTATATCACACCGAGTTGATGTTTATTCCTTAATGTATATACTCTGCGCGAAAACCGCTGCCCACTAAAAAACTTGAACCGTCTTAAGCCTGGGTTGTCTAAGATAATAGATGTGGACGTGAATACCCACGCTTCGCGGCCGGGGATCGGAGGCCATCCTCGTGCTGACTACCCTTTACGGGTTTTGAGGTATGTTTTCAGTTCATTTTTTTTTCAATTATTTTTTATTTAATGTTTTATTATTATTTTATTTTTAATTTTTTTTTATTTAATTATTTTTTTTTTTTTTTTTTTTTATTAATTCCTCAGTGAGCCAAACTGGCGCAAGTCCATCCTTCGTGGAAGCCTTCACCCACCTACTCCAACGTGCCATAATAAAACGAATTATGAGTAAAATATGAACTTAGACTGTTTCGCTCTAGACTGAATTTCGCCAGACATGATAAACAGCTCAGTCCTGTGCGAATACATCGCTTCTTATAGAAGTCGATTCTTTAGTTAGGTTAAAGTTCGTAGGAAAAAAGGCGACGTATTTTCCTGACGCGGGGTCTTAGAAGATGACCCGCCGTTGAGGTTTTGTGTCATCTGACTGCGACCTTCCGCTGGCTTACCCCTCCACCCCTATAAAAATTATGGTCAATTATAATAATTAGGTGTATGAATCGCTTTTGCTAATCTCCGGGGGAAGGGACAATTTAGGGTTTCCAACATAGTGTCCACTGGTACAATTCCAGGTCTATTTCCGGGACCGTATTAGTGTTTCCGACATAAGAAAAATATTTCCAGTGTTCTGGAGCCTGTATTGGTCCTATCTCCTGATTATCATACAGTTGTGGCCTACCATCTGCTACATAAAACAGTAATCTAGTACCTCAGAATAAGTAACGGACCATGTGCAACAGTTAGGTCAACTTTAGAAACGTTTCGCTTACCACAGTACCTTCTTCAGTCAAGTCGGTTAGGTAGTCGAGACGTAAAGACGAAATGTTCCTCCGTCCATCACCCTCGAAGGACGTAGTTTTGTGATGGTCAGTCCCTCAGCCAGGGACTGACCACCTGTTTGGAAAAAGTTGAGGTTGTAAGTAGCAGTTGGAGCCTTATAACAACTGTCTAAGGTGAGGCGCAGATAATGGAAATATAAACACCACCTGCCGTATAATGTGAACCTTTATTGACAACGTTTCGTCACAAAGTGGGCTTTTTCAGTTCACAAAACTAGGATCACATTTCTACTGCATTATGTGTTATATTTCCATTGTGTGGTATTTTCTACCAATTATTTCAGGCGCAGATAATCTTGACAGGGAGAGGCGGAGCCCATAGAGAAAAATGTATTCACTGAGAGGGGCAGACCCCTCTCAAATCCACCCTCCACTCACAGTGATTTACATTCTTTCTTCTACTGATGCGCAATCGCTCTCTGTTAACAAACATTTAGACATTCTACTGTACTTTCTGGATTAATACATACAGGGGTGATCTGATAGTGGTTTGGGTAATATCTTGCCAGATCTCGGTATCAGAGTTGACTTTCTTAGTTTGGAGAGCAACTATTACAGGAATAAGAACTTTTAAGTCGGTAACATTGGAAAGTACATTGTATTCTGACTGCAAGCAGTTTTGTGACGATGTTACCTGCCATCTTACGTGGTCCTGAGACGGTACAAGAGAGTTTGTAATTCTGTCAGCAGTGCAAAACATTTACAGGATTCCGATTCCCCCTTTAGGGAATCTATAATATATATATATCTATATATATACTAATCCTCTATATATCTATAATATCTATAAATATATATATCTATAACAATCTATTATATATATCTCCACTTATAACTATATATAACTATAAATCTATAATCTCTATATAAAATCATTATAAATAATATATATATCTATATCACAATCACTATACTCTTATATCTCTATATTATTTATATATATTCTCTATATATCTCTATTATCTTATATCTTAATCTATATATATCTATATCTATATATCTATATATTATATAATATATATATCTATATATATATATATATAAATATCTATCTCTCTATATATATATCTCTATCTCTATATATATTATATATATAATCTATCTCATAATTCTATATCTATAAATAATCTTATATATATATATAAATATATATATATATATTTATAATCTATATATATATATATATCTATATATCTATATCAATATATATTACTATTATATATATAATATATATATATATATATATATCTTATAATCTATATATATTATCTCTCATCTTCTATATTCTATATATATATCTTTATTATCTATATCTGGATATCTCATATATATATATTATATATATTATATATATATATATCTATATATATATATATCATATTATCAATATATATATATATATATATAAATATATCTATATTATCCTAAACATATATCAATCTTCTAAACTTATATATAATATATCTTCTATATATATCTATTATTATATATATATATATATATTCTATATATACGTCTCTATATATATAATCAAATATATATTCTATATATATATCTATTATATCTATATATATACTATATCTAAATATATATATCTATAAATCTCTATTATTATATATCTCTATACTATCTATATATATATTATTATATATAATCTTATATATAATATATATATATCTATATATCGCTATATATCTATCTATAAGTGTGAAACGGGGAGGATCCTGGTTTAAATGTTTTGCCCACTTGGGACAGAATTACATAATCTTCTGTAGCCGTCTCATGCCAGTAAAGATGTCAGTTACCTCTCACCAAAACTTCTTTGCAGTCAGATACACTTTACTTTCCCATGTCCAACTTCACAAAAAGTTCTTTAAAATCTGAAATATTTTCTCTACCAAACTAAAGAGTCCACTCTGATACCGAGATCTAGGCGACGGAAATTACCCAGAAACCACTAAACAGATACCCCTTGTTATTTATTACTCCAGCAGAGGTATCCGTAAGAAATGTCGTAATGTTGTTAAACAGGGAGAGGCGGATGTCATCCGAGAATAAAGGAATGAAATCACTGAGAGTGGGAGTAGGTGGCTTTGCGAGGGTTCTTGCCCTCTCAGTGATTACATTTTTCTCTCGTGGCACGCTCCCTGTCAAGATTATTGTCTGGCAAATACCGGGTATAAAATACCGACACCATGGAAAATTTTAAACACCATATGCATTATAATGTGATCCTGTTTGTGACTAGAAAAAAGCCCACTTTGTGGCGAAACGTTGTCACTAAAAGGATCACATTTATACTGCATGTGTGGTTTTATATTTCCATTAATCTGCCTCCTCACCTTTACGAAGTTTATAGTCTCCCTACTGCTACTTAACCTCACTTGTTCCAGACTATGGTGGTCAGTCCTGCTACTGAGGGGGGACAGACCATCACAAAAATTCCCGTCTTCGACGGTGCCTGGCGGATGACATCGTCTTTACGTCTCGATCTCACCTAAGGGTGTACTTGCCCTTGAAGAAGGTTTACTGTGTAAGCGAAACGTATCTACAGTTCAAAAAAAAATTACCTAACTGTTGCCCATGGTCTTACATATCTGAAGGTACTAGATACCTGTATATTATGTAGCAGATGTGTAAGCCACAACTGTAATGAAACTCCGGGTGAGATAGGACGCAACTACAGGCTCCGAACCTGGCATATATTTTCTTAAAGTCGTCAACACAATTACGGTCCCTGGGAATATACCTTGGAACTGATGGACCCACTTATGAAAACCCAAAATTATTCTTCCCACGAGATCGCACAGACTCATCTACACTCAATGTTCTAATATGACCATAATTTTTATAGGGGTGGAGGGGAAAGCCAGCGGAAGGTTCTCCGTCAGATGACCCAAAAAGCTCCACCGGCGGGTCATCATCTAAGACCCGCGTAGGAAATACTTCTCCTGTTTCCTGCCGCCACCTATACCAAAACCCTAAAGATCGATTCTATAAAGGGAATCGGATTTTCGCACAGGCCTGAGCTGAATCAAGGTCTTGGCGAAACTTCAGGCTCTAGAGCGAAACCATCTAATTACATAATTTAACCGTTAAATGTCTCTTTTTTGCACGATCGTCGGATTGTTCTGTCATCCACGAAGGAAGCCATGGCAGTTTTGCTCACTAGAGAGAAAATGAACAGTACCGCAACCCGTAAGGGATATTCAGCACGAGGGGATGCTCGATCCTCCTTCTCGAAGCGTGGGTTATGCACGCCACATCTATAATCTTCGTAACACGCAGCCTTAACGTCCGTTTCACCAGGTTTATTTTCTTTGGGGCAGCGTTTCGCTCGGCGTCTATACAATACGGGACTATACATCACTCGGTGTTTCTACACTGATGAATGTATATATCTGGTGTATAACTGAACGAAAGTATACGTCTCGGTGTATATAACGTGATATATGCAAATGTGTATATACCATGATACCACTTTCTCAGTGAATTACACTGAGGAGCGGACACCATTCCCATCTCGGTGTCTATAACACTGAGAGGAGAACTTATCTTCCGTGTACAAATTACCTAGTAAAACGACAAGCTTATTCACCATTATCCAACGCCCGTCATACACCATCTACTAGTGTATCTACATACTTTCCTAATTTATATCTTACCCACCTCTATATATACTTTCTGTTCCCAAAGACCTGGTACTGACTTATAAAACAAGCCCTAACAAATAAGTTCTCACAATTATAACGCAGAGAAATAATTTCAAGACCGCCCGGGGGCTTAATTAAACTCTCATTAAATTATATCAACTACATCCTGTTAGCTCCTCAGAGAGGCTTGTATATCCGTGTTAAGAGCGAATTTACCGGCGGGTAACTTGATGTACATGAAAATAATCCCCATAGGTAAAGCTTGTAAATTATCCTCAATTATAATAATTATGGAACTAGTTCGATCTAAATTCTTCATCATCCGCTGTTACGTTTAAGGTTGTATACTTCCTTAATAAAAATGGTTGCTATCTGTCCAGATAATAGTGTGTGTGTGTTTTGTGTGTGTGTGTGTGTTTGTTGTGTGGTGTGTGTGTGTGTGTTGTGTGGTGTGTGTGTGTGTTTGGTGTGTTAGTGTGTGTGTGTTGTGTGTTGTGCTCTTGTGTGTGTGTGTGTGTTTGTGTGTGTGTGTGTGTGTGTGTGTCTGTGTGTCTGTGTGTCTGTGTGATAGGTGTGTGTGTGTGTGTGGTGTGTGTGTGTCTGTGTTTGTGTGTGTGTGTGTGTGTGTTGTGTGTGTGTGGTTCTGTGTTTGTGTGTCGTGTGTGTGTGTTGGTGTGTGTGTTCAGTGTGTCTGTGTGGTATGTGTGTGTGTGTGTGTGTCTTTGTGTGTGTGTGTGGGTGTGTTTGTGTTTTTGTGTGTGGTGTGTGTGTGTGTGTGTGGTGGTGGTGTGGAGTGTAAGGACAGAGCACTCACCTGGATTTCCTGGGCTAGTGAGCCGCTTTCATCGGCCAACCTCCTCCCTGGCAACGGCAAGACAAAACCATTTGTAAGTTCATTTTAAAGCGACCATGTAATTATTACAGTAAAACACTTGAGAGGACCGACCCCTACAAAATATTAACTAAATGTGTTTTTAAAAAAATCCATCATCTTTTTGCCATTGCGTTTCAAGAAACCTTAATATGTTTCAGTTCACCGTATGCATCAATTTATATGGGTTGTGGCGCACTCCGCACAACACACTGCGGGCCCGTGGTTCAAATCCTCGGTCCGGGTGGAAACACTGGGGGCGTGTTTTCCTTCCACACACCTGCTCGTTCTGTACACCTAGGGCCCCCTAAAATAGGTCCCTGGTCGGGATCGTGTGGGGGGCATCCTGGAGACAAAATTTACTAAGCTTCCCGAAATTACTCTATGATAACAACACAGGAACTTTCTACATTAGTATTACCTGATGTCCCGCTATGGTCTTTAAAGTTGCTTCATGGGGTCCCTTTTCCCCCCTTTTCCCCTTTTGTAAAAGAATTAATCGTTTAGATTAAACTGGTAACCCACTCAACCCACTTGAAACGTGTGACAAACAGGACTCCCGTGACCTTCCAAATTAAGGCGATTTTTGCGGGTTTCATAACCTAAAAAGCCCCAGGTTGGGGGCTAATTTAAGGGAGGGGCCCGAAAATAAAAATTTTAAAGGTTTTTCAACTAAATTTGGTTTATTTTAGAGTTTTTAAAACAAACCCCTTTTCCTCAGGGAAAATAGGGAGGGCCCAGTCAGGGGGTTTAAACTTTTGAACACCAAACACGGGGCTTTTAAACAGATTCCACGAAACCCCCAGGATTTCATTCCCCAAAAGGGTAAACCCCGCGTTTTAAAAAAACCAAAGTCCCCAAATTTAAAAAAACCCAAAAAACAGTTAAAAAAATTTTGGTAAAATACCGACTTTTTAGGAAGAAATATGAACATTTAGGTTTTTAAAAGTTTAATTTTTACTACAAAAAGTTAAAAACAAAAAGGGTTTAAAAAAATTCGGGTCCACCCCCAAAATTTTTTTATTCAGCCCCAGGGAAAAAATTTTTAAAATATTTTTCATCTTGGAAAACCCCCCAGAAGGATAACCCAAAACTTTTAATATAAAATTACTTCCCCTTAAATTTTTTCCCACAATTTTTTTTTTTAACAAAAGGCTATTTTGTAGGCAAACGTTTTCTAAAAAGATACCAATGTTGCAAGTTTTACCTCAATGTGGGTTTTTACTTTTTAAGCATTAAAAATTAAAAAAACGAGTTGGAAAAACCATTAAAACATTGGGTAGTACAACGTTAGCTTTTCATCAGTACAGAAAAAGTTGTGGGAAAAAGAATTAAAAAATTTTTTCCCAAAAAAATTTTTTTTAAAAAAAAAACCAACGTTATATGTGTTTTACCTAGAGACAGTTACTGGAGAAAAGTATTTAAAATCCCAAGAATTGCAAATTCTTGGGGTCTTAATACTTGGAATTCTTCCCTTTCCCAAACCCTTGGGCACGACCTACTTCCCATTGAAAAAAAAACAAAATTTCAAAAAATGCATTTTTTCGAAAAAAATGTCCTTATTCATTTTCCTTTTTCTTTTTAATTGTCGTAACTAAACTTTTTTTTCTTTCCCTTCAATTTTCCCCCCTTGACTGTGCCCCCTTTCCAACGTTTTAATTTTCCCCCCAAGTAATTATTAAATTAAAAGGACTGAACACACACCAATTAGGGCAAATCATTTTTCCGGTTTTTTAATTTTCCACATACTGATGAAAATGTTAAAAAGTTTTTCCCCAAAAAATACCCCAAAATTTACTTGTTTAAACAAAATTGGCCCTTAACCTTTTATTTAAAAAAAAAAAACCCCCAAAATTTTTCATTTTCGGTTTTAAAAACTACCATGGAATAAAGGTAAAAAAAACACGACCTTTTAACCCAGGAATTTTTTGCATAAAGCCCCCATTTAAGGGAAAATTTTCATGGAAACATTTATTTTAAAAAATTTTTCCCAAAATCCTTTTTCCTTTAAAAAAAAAAAAAATCTGGAAAAACGGAAAAAATTTTTCTTAAAACACCCCCTTTAAGGGGAAAATATAGTTATAAAGGTACCCAATTGTTTTGGAAAAACCTTTTCGCAAGGGTCATTAGGAAATTCCCCCTGGTTCCTCCTCAAAGGGAAGGCTAAGGGGAAAGGAAATAGGAACTTTTTGGGTGAATTTTAAAAATTTTTTAAATTTTAAATTTAAATTTTTGGTTTTTCC
>NW_026505379.1:0-17939 GCF_026875155.1 Cherax quadricarinatus
TCCCTTTCAGTTAATGCAATGATATCAAAGTTCCCAGCACATGCTACCAAATGTAGTTCATTAATTTTATTTCTTGCACTTCGACTGTTAAAATAAAATACCATCATATGTTTTTTTCTTCTGCACATTTTTCCTATTCATCTTTGTTTTTACACAATTTCTAAAATTATCATTCCCCAAAGAGTTACTCCATGACATTTTACATTAAGATTCTTAATATCAGAGCATAATTCAATATATCCATACTCATTATTAATCATTTCAAAAACCCATACCTCTAACTAATCCTAGTTAAAGTCCTAACAACCCCTCAACTGAGTTGGGCAAAAAAACCCCACACCTCCCCTGGATAAGTTAACCCCATCCCTGGCATACATGTCATTTCGGCCATAGAAGTTGTCCCAGTTGTCAATGAATGGTACTGCATTATCCTTACAGTGTTTAATCCAGCCAACAATTAAACCCCAAATTTGGGCTCTGGACAACCATTCTTTAAACCAACAACCTCTTCTTGGCAAAATGCCAAAATATAAAGGGCGGCCCCCCCTTCTTCCAAATCATGTCTATAGCTGTCCTAACTTTCTAACTAAATCCTCACTTTTTACCCCTTGCCTACATCATTGCCTCCAGCACTGGGGCAAATAATAGGATTGATCCCATTACCGTTCATGATGTTGTCAAGCCGGGCTAACAATGTCCTCCATCCCAGCCCCAGGAAAGCATACCCTTTGTCTCCTACTCCGTCCTTCAAGCAGAATGCCCTATCCATGTACTAACCTGGCTATCCCCAACAACAACAATATTCTTGTAATAAAGTTGGTAGAATTACCGACAATATGTAAAGTAAAAGGACACAAGTGCAACTAATGTGACATTTATTGTTGGCAACGTTTTCGCTCTCCAGGAGCTTTATCAAGCTCCTGGAGAGCGAAACGTTGCCACAATAAATGTCACATTAGTTGCAATTGTGTCCTTTCACTTAACAAATTTCTTTCCTTCCTTGTTGTCGTTCGTCCCTGATGATCCCAGTAGTAGACTCACATTCGTCGGGTAGCACCGAGAATGCGTTGGAGGTTCCACGGGAGTTTCCACAGCAGTCTCTTTCTTCTTCATCGTTTCTGGCTTTCCATTCGTCTTCTTGATCGTCAACTCGTCGTCCCCTGCTGTTCCAGCCACTGACCACGATCCCTTCTTGACCCGAGGACTCGAAACAGGAGGACACTTTCGAATCCTCTTGTTTTCCTCGGTCAATCGCAGTATCTCCATCTTCGCTGCCCCTCAATTCTTCCTTAAGTGCTGGTAAAGTTGCTCGATGGAGGGCATCTTGGTTCAGTCCACGGGAGGAAACAAGACACTTCTTCACAGAGTTAAGTACAGGTCAGCACTCAAAGTACAGTCACCACTCAAAGCACACAAACAGGGCTTCACAAGCTAAGTACAAAGTCACCACTGAGCTAAGTACACGTCACCACTCGAGCTAAGTACACGTCATTGACAGTGATAAGGGAAAATGATATTGTTTATTTGGGTTTTAGTAAAGCCTTCGACAGAGTACCTCACAAGAGACTCTTAAGAAAAGTGGGAGCTCATGGTATAGGAGTAAAGTTCTAGCATGGGTTGAGGCATGGCTTACCAATAGAAAGCAGAGAGTTACCATAAATGGAGTGAAATCGAATGGGGATTAGTCACAGGATCAGTTTTAGGCCCTCTCTTGTTCTAATTTACATTAAGACCTTGAAGAAGGATTACTATGACATGAGTAAGTTTGCTGATGATACAAAAAGGCCGTAAATTCACTCTGAGGAGATATCAATGAATCCAGGGCGATTTGAAAAATTAATGTCTTGGTCTGAAAATGGCAGTAAGTTTTAAAAAAACATAAGAACATAAGAAAGGGGAACACGCACAGGCCTGGGGCCCATACTAGGCGGGTCTTTACAATCATCCCACTAAAAAACATTTGACCACCCAATTTTAAATGCTCCCCCAAAAAAATAAGCTCTGAGGAAAAGTTTTTAAATAAATTATATGATTTTTTAAAAAATTTTTTTAAATAAAAGTTCCCCAAATAAAATGGTAATTTCCCTTCCACACCCTTTTTTCCAAAACCAATTTTTCCTATGCCCTTTTTCTAAATCTAAACTTATCTAATTTAAATCCATTACTGCGGGTTCTCTTTTGGGAAATATCCTCAAGACCTTGTTAAATCCCCTTTATTAATCCCTAATTTCCCCCTTATACACTTCGATGGGTTTTCCCCCTCATTCTTCGTCTAACAATGAATGTAACTTAAAGTCTTAAATCTTTTAAAATTCCCCGGGACCGATGATTTTTTTAAAGGGGTACTTAAGAAATGCAAGATGGATTTATCACCATTAACGAGTTTTTAAATGTGTCCCCTTCCAGGTTGTGCCAGAATGGGGAAGATGGCTAATGGGGTTTCCTATATCAAATCAGGGATAACCACCCCTTTAAAATTACCGTCCAATAAGCCTACATCTATAGTGGGCAAGTTTTTTAGAATAAATTTATAGCGACTTTACAAAAGTCACCTTAAAAGAGCTAACTTGATAAAATGAATCTCAGCAGGGATTCACGGAGGTCTTCCCTGCCTGACAAACTTATGACTTTTTCAATAAAAAATTTTTGGGGCATTGTATTTTATTAGTATAAGGCCAAGACCATAGTCCTGGCACGGTCCCAATCTTGCGATGACCCCTCTGGCTCCCGAGGAAAAAGGGTTTCCCCACAATGAGCAACCATGCCGCTCAAGCCCCCTCGGTCAGTTCAACTGGGCATCCATAACACACCATATTAACTAGGACACTACGAGGAGGAGAATGTCTTTATTACAGAAACAGCTTGTCGGGTTTTCGTTGACCCCATGAACCATTGGCCGCATCATCTCTGGGCCCTCTTCGGGAGGGAATATCCCCCCTAGTTGCCTCAAGTGCTCGTACTTCGCACTCTAAAGATATGGTTAGGGGCCGCTGACAACGTGCTGACAGTACGGGACACTCCTCCTCACCTTGTCTACCACATCTTGCGGGGGGAAAGCCAAACAAAGCCAGGGAGGGCGTACACTGCCCTGGACCCTTCTACATATGGGGGGGGTTCCCCCCTAAGTCCTGCTCGGTACCACTGTTGAGAGGGGGTATCACCTAAGACCTCCCCCATAATTTCGGCTCTGCAAACCATTTGGGGGTTTTTAGCGTTTGGGGACAGAAATCCCAACATTGGAACCCGTTGCGCTT
Source organism: Cherax quadricarinatus (assembly GCF_026875155.1). Lineage (NCBI taxonomy): Eukaryota > Metazoa > Arthropoda > Malacostraca > Decapoda > Parastacidae > Cherax > Cherax quadricarinatus. The sequence goes on from NW_026505379.1 coordinate 3,255, forward strand.
GGCTGCATCATCTGCCGCCTTTTTTTTCCCCCCGGATCCAGCATGGCGGGGGATCCAGTTCAATTCGATCTATTACCCTAACTTCTAAGGGCTGTCATTATCTCAGGACGATTAAAGAGTGAACTTTATCCTGTGGTTGAGATGGGGAGGGCATTGATTGCAGAGGGGGAACACAGTATGACGGTGGGAGTCGATGTCGAGGGCATTGACAATCCCTGCTGAATCCCCACCACTCAGTTTTAAGGATCGGCAGTGGCGGGGATCGCCACCCTTTGTTGTGACCATGGGGACAGTCCAGCTGCTGCTCTCTTCCTATCAGGGTCGACAAACCACTGAAATACACTGCACAGTGCCTCCCTCGCCAGTGCCATGCTTGTCTCAGAAAGATTCTGGGGGTTCTCACTGCAAGACACTTAGAGATGGGCGCTGCATGATAAAAACATCGGCGGGATCGGGGCCCAGGGAGGGGGTGGATGTACCCAGCAACAGGAAGGTCAAAACCCCTTCTCACAAAAGCACTGTACAGGCGCCTTACGCCCAGCAGCACAAAACGAACGAACCGGAGTATTCCGTGAAGAGGTAGGATTTTGGACATGGTTTTAATATCCTCCCCTTAGTGGGGTACCTTGCTGCCGGTGCAGAATCGGGGCCACTTTGCAGGCGTTTATGTATCTTACTCTGTAGCCAAGGAAGGAAGCCGGCCTAATCGAACATACTGTTTTTTGGTCCAGAGGGGGGGCCCCAACATAGTTCTTACGCCTGGTTTTAGACCTCCACCCTTTCCGCTCTGGGGGAAGAAAAGACTAAAGCCGGTGCACGTAGTAAATAGCAGCGTATAGTTTGTAAAAAAGTCAAGCAAAGTACACTTTGCTTCCCCCCTGAAAGGGTGCCTCTCAGGGTTCTCATCGTTGAGTCTGAGTAAGCACGTGACCTGACATACTGGGCCCTTTTTCTAAAAGTCACTTTTATCAATGTAGTTTCCCAAGTACGGGTGGGACCTGTCCCTAAATTTCTAATCCTGAATACTAATCTATTCATAGATTTGGTCCCTTGAACACATTGCAAGAGATTTCTCCGGGAGATCTTGAGGCCTATTCCCCTTGCAAACGCGTAATTGGTCCAAAGCTCGTGAGCCTGTCGTTCTAAATTGCCTTTCCCATTAAAATACTAGTGCAAGATCTCCATAGCGAGGAGCTGTGACCACTAGAAAGGGAAGGCTCACAAGTTCCGCAAAGATGTTAAACAGGTGGGACGAGCACACCTCCTTGGCTACCGTTTTCCGGTTTTAAAGGGAAAGAGTAGTGCCCTAAAGCGACACGGCCTGCCTGCCCCTAAGAGGACTCTACCGGCCAGGAGGCGTCCTTATTCCTTCTACTATATTGCCAAATTTCTGTGGGGGTGGCTACTCAAATGCCTTTTCAAGTCGAGTAGACACGAACAGTTTTTTGTTTCACATAATCTGGCTTAAGAGTGGTTATCACCTGCTGTTTCCCCCTCTTTTGGGGAAGCCAAATGTATATAAGGGGGCCAATTTCCATAGGAGGCGGTTTTAAAACCATCCTCCAAAAAGTTTTTTGGCAAACTGGTCAGGGGGATTGGGTCCAAACTGCCGGGTCCTTGGGGGTTTGGGAATTGGGACGATTTTAGCTTTCTTCCAAGTGCGGGGTGTCCTGGCCCCCACGACTTGTTAATGACTCTATATGGCCTCCCATCCCCTCGCCCACCTGCAATCAGGGTACGTCAACCATCGATGCCCGGGCGTGTCACCTGTGTTCTTAAGGGCCCTCGGATTCCAAGTCCCTGAGGGGCACATCAGCACATCTTTCCCACTCACATGCCTTGATCGTTACTGGCGCTGTGGCAGAAGATCCTCGTATATTCCGGGTTTCCTGTGGGAGCTGAGTGGAGGCACCCTGGAATGAAAAGCTCCACTAGTTTTTTTCTGCTTCCGGGGTGGATTCGGGGGTGCTGGTGGCCCCCGGCTTGCCTTGCCATTGCTATTTAGCTTTCCCCATACTCAGATAAGGGGTGGATGCCCAAGTTGACACCACTCCAGCCATTTCCATTTTTACTCTGAAGAGATTCTGCGGCATGCTGCACAATGGCCCCCTCAGAGTATTCCTGTCTCTCCGTGGGTTTACCCTGTATAACTTTCCTAAAAGATTTTTGGGGGTGTTCGCTCCCCACCTCGCGTTGTAAACCCCCTCTCTTTTTTGGGGTGCGCCTGCGGACTTCTTTGGAAATTTCACACTCTGCGCCTGGATGAGAACAGTGATTAGCCCTGTTCACGTACACAGTCTTCAATAGAATATGTGGCCACCAGTTATGAAGATAATCCTGGAACACCTTCCAGTTGGCCCTCTTTACGTCCCATCAGGAGCACACAACTGTGGGGGCCTTTGATGTTTAAAGGGGTGATCCTGCAAATGGTCACTGACAAAGGGGGGATGATTTCCCTGTGGGTCCTGCTGCGAGTTGTCTTGACCCGAAGGGAAGGGCGAGGCAGCCACCCAACGGTGGGGGGGGGTCTCCATTGTTTAGCAAATTTACCTCTGGGAAAGTGTAGGAGCATTCTATATTCTGCCAGCAGCATTTTTGCCCGAGTGAGAGTGCAGAATAGGGTGATGTGGTTTAAATCGCCACCCACAATAATACACCCTGCGTGCTATGCGAGGAGCCCAAGCGAGGGGGTGCTTTGGTTCTTGTAGAAAGTTATAGATGTAAGGGCGCCCCAGGTATGGCACAAGGATGGCCTGTACCCGAATCCTCCCCACATCCACAGGGTTGGCTAAACCTCGTGAGGGATTGTATTGGATACAAAACACGTGCCTCTGCGTGAAAAACCCGGGCCATGTGCCGAAAAAACCCAGCAAAAACCGTAGTCTTGGGCACTAGTCGGGACAGTCAAAATTTCTTGTAGCAAGACATGTCAACCCGATCCGAATTACTGCCTCCACAAGAGGGGCTGTTTGCCCCTCAGGGCCCCGAAAGAAAGGACCTTTAGGGTGTGATTTGGGCCCGAGGTTATTTACGTGTTGTTCCTGAGCGGGGACTGATTTCCCGCCCCCTCTGAAAAACCCGCAAATTTATGCATCCACTGTCTCCTCTTCCGGTCAAAAAGCACACTCCCCAGGGGATACGACCCTCTGCCGGAAAGCCTCTGTTGTTCCGTGGAGTTGATTGGTTCAAATAAATCCGTGAACACCTTAGGTGCTACGAGATCCTCCCCGGTGAGGGCCCGCTTTGGGATGGGGTTTGAAACATGGATTTATCTGGGCTGCTGTGGCTTTGGGGCTGCTGAGGGTTGGATTTCTTTTTTGGGATCACCGGGTCTTTGCGTATACCATTGAGTAGCCGGGGTCTCTGGGGAGGTGCCGTTGATCTGCAAAGCGCCTTGCCGGAAGGGGCCTCTTTTCGTGCTATGGGCCCTGGGGGCTCGTTTTTCAGCCTGCGATCGCATTGACCCCATGCACCCCGTTGACGCCTCCTGTTCCTCTTGTTTCTGTTCTTCGTTTAGGGAGGGGGGGGAGGAGGGTTCTTGACCTTGACACCTGGTTGAGGCTTCTAGGGTTGGGAATTCCCGGGGGTTGACTTGGGTTTTGCGCTGAGAGATCGCGGATGGCGGTTCTCGCACCCATCGTTTTTGATCCTCCTACCGTTGCCCCATTTTTTTTGGGGTCTTCCAGCTTCTTGAATTTTGGGGACCTCTCGGGCATCGAGGGTTTTCCCGGCAGGTTCTCTGCCGCATTCGGCATTGTGGAGTGGGTGGCGATGATTTTTTTAGCTTGGGAGCATTCCTCGGGAGGGGGGGGGGTGTGGGTGCAGACACCGCACATTCTGTTCGGACATAGTGCCCCAGGTCCATAACGCTGACACTTGAAACAGCGAACGGTTCTGCTGTGAAGGGCCTACATCGTCCTGCCCCAAGAACCGAGTCCCTGGGGATGGGAGTGGTCCTACATGCTGAATAAACCCGTCGGTCGGGTGCGTTGCCCGCCGTCTTTTCCCTTTAAAGTTGACTACACCACACGGGGGAGCTGCTCTGCCTCGATGGGCATCATCAGCGGGTATCGCATCACTACACCCTTGGGGATCTTCTGCCGAAGTCCAGTTCCCCCGGGTGAATGAGCGATCTGTCTCCATACTCTCTTTAAAGGGGGTATAATTTTTCCTTTTTGAGGGAGTCAATATTTGGGTTTTCCCCTCAATTGAAATATTTGAACTTCAGGTGTGTCGTGATTCCCGTAGAAACAACCCCCTATGGTTTTGTGGTCCCCTGAACTTCACCTTGAATTTCCAGGTAGGTTAGCTGGTTTTTCCTGCCCTTGGACAACGGTGCTTTTTCTTGTCCACATTTTTCCATCCCCTTGGTTTTCGTGGGTGCGGTGTTTTTTTCCCCACCTGTTTCTCTTTTCGCTGCTCCATTTTGGGGGTGTCAGACTGCTACAATTGAACAGGATCTTCCCCTCCTCTCGCAACTTCTTTCTAGAATTTTGCCCCACATTTTCCCAAAACTAGTCCCCGTCGGTTCAGGAGCTCGTACCTCTTTTTTTTCGGGAGAACCATGTGCCTATCTTTTGAAAAGGTTGGGAAATCCGTGAACTGTCTCCTATTACAAATGGGTTTTTATGACAAAGAGAGGTATTGACAGTGAAAGAATATGAAAATGTTTTTTTTGGATTTTAGTAAAGCCTTTGACGAGTACCCCACAAAACTCTTAAGAAAAATGGGAGCTCATGGTATAGGAGGGAAAGTTCTAGCAGGGGTTGAGGCTTGGCTTACCAATAGAAAGCAAGAGTTACCATTAATGGAGTGAAATCTGAATGCGGATTAGTCTCTAGTGGCGTTCCACAAGGATCAGTTTTAGGCCCTCTCTTGTTCATAATTTACATTAATGACCTTGATGAAGGATTACTAGTGACATGATAATTTGGCTGATGATACAAAGATAGGCCGTATAATTCACTCTGAGGAGGATATCAATGAACTCCAGGACGATTTGAACAAATTAATGTCTTGGTCTGAGAAATGGCAGTTGAAGTTTAATGTGGATAAGTGTAAGGTACTTGCCCTTGGTAATGAAAATAACCCTCGAAGCTATAATCTAGTGAAGTAGAGCTTTGTCATACAGAATGTGAAAAAGACTTGGGAGTCATGGTAAGCAGAAATCTAAAGCCAAGACAGCAGTGCCTCAGTGTGCACAACAAGGCCAACAGATTACTTGGATTTATCTCAAGAAGTATAAGTAACAGAAGTCCAAAAGTTATTTTACAGCTCTATACATCACTAGTGAGGCCTCATTTAGATTATGCTGCTCAGTTTTGGTCCCCTTACTACAGGATGGACATAGACTCATTAGAGAACATACAGAGAAGAATGACTAAAATGATTTACTGTGTAAGGAACCTCCCGTATGAAGATAGACTTAAAGCCTTAAATCTCCACTCTCTGGAGAGGCGGAGAATGAGGGGAGATATCATTGAAGTGTAAAGTGGATGACGGGCATAAACAAGGGAGACATTAATAAAGTACTGAGGGTGTCGAACCAGGTAAGAACCAGGAATAATGGATTTAAGTTGGATAAATTTAAGAACATAAGAACATAAGAACATAAGAAAGGAGGAACACTGCAGCAGGCCTGTTGGCCCATACTAGGCAGGTCCTTTACAATTCATCCCACTAACAAACATTTGACCAACCCAATTTTCAATGCTACCCAAGAAATAAGCTCTGATGTGCAAGTCCCACTCAAATCCAACCCCCCCCACTCATGTACTTATCCAACCTAAATTTAGATTTAGATTTAGAAAGGACATAGTAAGTACTGGTTTTCTAACAGAGTTGTAGATGCGTGGAACAGTCTTCCCATGGGGTGATAGAGGCAGGACCTTGGGTAGCTTTAAGAAGAGACTGGATAAATGTATGAGTGGTATAAACCTTGGTAATAAAAACCGACAAGTTGGTTTAGAAAGACACGTAAGCAAACACTGTAACATATTTATTAGAAAACGTTTCGGTCCTGGAACCTTGATCACTTCTAACATACAGAGGTAGAAAGACATTATATATATAGGCGAGAGTGAGATGTGACGCACGTGACCTGAGGAATGTCATAAGAACATAAGAATGGAGGAACACTGTAGAAGGCCTACTGGCCCATGCGAGGCGAGGGTAGACGATGAAATCACGTGACTCCTGTGTTGTTGGGTTGGTGCTGCTTAAGTATCATGTATGCCAATGTTTTTGAAATTTTGTAGTTTCCAGTGTTGCGTTCTATAGTGTCGGTGACGGTGATTAGTGAGGCTTCTAGGCACCGTCGGCGTCTGAGGTCTGGTTCGGTGAGAACGAGTTGTGCCTCGTTCCAGTTCATCAAATGCCCCGTGAGTCTCTGTGGAGGACACAGGCGTACCTTACATCGTCTCTGTTAGAGGCATTTCGATGCTCATTCAGGCGGACTGCAAGATCTCTGCCTGTCTCGCCTACATATATTTCTTGGGACAGAACCCACAGGGGATAGTGTAGACGCCTGCTGTAGAAGTTAGAGGTGTGGGGCTGCGTTTTGTAGTGAGGTCTTTGATAGAGGATGTGTTTATGGTGGAAACGTTGATGTTACTCATAGCAAGTGCCCGGCGAGTATTCGTGGCAACATCGCCACATGGATACTATGAACTGTTTAGGGGGCTGTTCCATGGGCGGTTTGTTGAGGATAGCTTGTGCCTTGAGTCTGCAATCTCGGATGAAGAAAGATGGGAACTGAAGACGTGTAAAGGCTTGTGTTATGTAAGCGCATTCTTCTTCTAGAAAACAAGGGCTGGAAATGCGAAGAGCTCTCAAGAAGAAGCCAATGAGGACTCCTCTCTTAGTGCGGGTATCTTGGTGTGAATAAAAGTGTACAAGGACGATCTTATACACTTTTATTCACACCAAGATACCCGCACTTAGTTGCACTTGTGTCCTTTTACTTTACATATACCCGCACTAAGAGAGGAGTCCTCATTGGCTTCTTCTTGAGAGCTCTTCGCATCTCCAGCCCTTGTTTTCTAGAAGAAGAATGCGCTTACATAACACAAGCCTTTACACGTCTTCAGTTCCCATCTTTCTTCATCCGAGATTGCAGACTCAAGGCACAAGCTATCCTCAACAAACCGCCCATAGAACAGCCCCCTAAACAGTTCATAGTACTCCCATGTGGCGATGTTGCCACGAATACTCGCCGGGCACTTGCTATGAGTAACATCAACGTTTCCACCATAAACACATCCTCTATCAAAGACCTCACTACAAAACGCAGCCCCACACCTCTAACTTCTACAGCAGGCGTCTACACTATCCCCTGTGGGTTCTGTCCCAAGAAATATGTAGGCGAGATAGGCAGAGATCTTGCAGTCCGCCTGAATGAGCATCGAAATTCCTCTAACAGAGACGATGTAAGGTACGCCTGTGTCCTCCACAGAGACTCCACGGGGCATTTGATGAACTGGAACGAGGCACAACTCGTTCTCACCGAACCAGACCTCAGACGCCGACGGTGCCTAGAAGCCTCACTAATCACCGTCACCGTCACCGACACTATAGAACGCAACACTGGAAACTACAAAATTTCAAAAACATTGGCATACATGATACTTAAGCAGCACCAACCCAACAACACAGGAGTCACGTGATTTCATCGTCTACCCTCGCCTCGCATGGGCCAGTAGGCCTTCTACAGTGTTCCTCCATTCTTATGTTCTTATGACATTCCTCAGGTCACGTGCGTCACATCTCACTCTCCGCCTATATATATATAATGTCTTTCTACCTCTGTATGTTAGAAGTGATCAAGGTTCCAGGACCGAAACGTTTTCTAATAAATATGTTATAGTGTTTGCTTACGTGTCTTTCTAAACCAAATGTATGAGTGGGAGGGGCTGGGTTTGATTGGTGTTGGGGGGTGCGGGAGTTGTTTCTTGAGTAGCTTTAGGTAGATGTCGTTTTGAGGAAATGGTATGGTGATACCGACAAGATGTGGAAAAAGACACTTATGTACAGTTCAGGACATTTATTAAGGAAACGTTTCGCCACGAGTGTCTTCTCTGGGTGTGTTGAAGATGTTTAGTGCTCGCCGTCTGCAGTCTCTGATGAAGTGACGAGGATAGTGGAGTTTGGAAAATACCTGTTCAATTATAGTGCATTCTTCCTCAAGGAACTCGTTGCTGCAGATTCTGAGTGCACGCAGGAAGAAGCCTATAATTACACTCAGAATCTGCAGCAACGAGTTCCTTGAGGAAGAATGCACTATAATTGAACAGGTATTTTCCAAACTCCACTATCCTCGTCACTTCATCAGAGACTACAGACGGCGAGCACTAAACATCTTCAACACACCCAGAGAAGACACTGCCGAGAAGAGATACATAGTCCTTCCCACCAACTCCATTGCCAACATGTTTCCAACATCTTTGCCAAAACATCATTCCAAGTATTCTACCTCCACAACCACGACCATCAAGGACATCACCAGAAGTAGGCAGGACAAGCCTCCATCCTCTGCAGGGGTATACATAATCCCTTGTAATGACTGCAACAAGTTATACGTGGGCGAAACATCAAGGGACCTCCAAACACGTATTTCAGAACACCAATACGCAAGCAGGTCTGACGACACAAGGAATGCCTGTGTACAACACCGTAATTCACACAACCACTTGGTAAACTACAGAAACTCAAGACTTATCGCCACAGAAGACAACACCCAATACCGAAGAATCCTGGAATCATCACTTATTTCTATATCCGACAACTTCAACCAGAATAGTGGCTTCTATAACATAGCTGAACCACTTGCCAAGAAACTTCTTCATCGCTATCCCACATAAGAACACTGTAGAAGGTCTGCTCACAAACTTGTCCATCTCCTTTCCAAGCTACCCAAGTTTTTAAACTCTACAACCCAACTCGGTACATCATCAGATGCAGCATTCTTCACCTGACCTCAGCCGGACTATAAATACTCGCGTTCCTTCCACCCCAGGTAGTTCTGTTTGTGACTTGAAAAAGCCCACTGTATGGGCGAAACGTAGTCAATAAAGGATCACATTATACTGTATTTGTGTTTATATTGCCACCAAGGGCAAGTACTTTACACTTATCCACATTAAACTTCAACTGCCATTTCTCAGACCAAGACATTAATTTGTTCAAATCGTCCTGGAGTTCATTGATATCCTCCTCAGAGTGAATTATACGGCCTATCTTTGTATCATCAGCAAACTTACTCATGTCACTAGTAATCCCTTCATCAAGGTCATTAATGTAAATTATGAACAAGAGAGGGCCTAAAACTGATCCTTGTGGAACGCCACTAGAGACTAATCCCCATTCAGATTTCACTCCATTAATGGTAACTCTCTGCTTTCTATTGGTAAACCATGCCTCAATCCATGCTAGAACTTTACCTCCTATACCATGAGCTGCCACTTTTCTTAAGAGTCTCTTGTGAGGTACTCTGTCGAAGGCTTTACTAAAATCCAAATAAACAATATCATATTCCTTATCACTGTCAACTGCCTCAAATGTTCTATTGAAGAACGTCAGTAAGTTTGTCAGGCAGGAACGACCTCTCGTGAATCCATGCTGAGATTCATTTATCAAGTTATGCTCTTCAATGTGACTTCTGATAATGTCAGCTATAATTGATTCTAATAACTTGCCCACTATAGATGTATAAAGCTGCAGTATGACCTCTGGACTTCTGTTGCTTACACTTCTTGATATAAATCCCAGTAATCTATTTGCCTTATTACGTACGCTTAGGCATTGCTGTCTTGTGTACGAATGGTATATAATACCGACAAGATGAGAGTAAGACACATGTGCAACATCTGGGTATCTTGATTGTAGACGTTTCGCCATCCAGTGGCTTTATCAATACAAATTCCAGGACATAACTTGAAGACAGTAGAACTATGTACAGAAGATGAGGTAATCAGTCCCTCAACCTAGGAGTAGGTGCGAACAGCACCATAGTCGTGGAGATTCTGAAGCAGAAGAAAGAATCCTGGCGCTTATATAGTAACGTCAGGTGAAGCAGACGAGGGCAAATTCACTGGTGGGCGGGATTCCCCAGTGGAAGTAGGTCCTTCCCAAAGAGATGGGTTAGTTGTAGTAGTCTTTGGGAAGGACCTACTTCCACTGGGGAATCCCGCCCACCAGTGAATTTGCCCTCGTCTGCTTCACCTGACGTTACTATATAAGCGCCAGGATTCTTTCTTCTGCTTCAGAATCTCCACGACTATGGTGCTGTTCGCACCTACTCCTAGGTTGAGGGACTGATTACCTCATCTTCTGTACATAGTTCTACTGTCTTCAAGTTATGTCCTGGAATTTGTATTGATAAAGCCACTGGATGGCGAAACGTCTACAATCAAGATACCCAGATGTTGCACATGTGTCTTACTCTCATTGCTGTCTTGGTTTAAGGTTGCTGCTTACCATAACCCCCAAGTCCTTTTCGCAATCTGTATGGTTAAGTTCTACATTATTTAACTTATAAGTGCTAGGGTTATGGACACTCCCGAGCTTCAGAACCTTGCATTTATCTACATTGAACTGCATCTGCCACTTTTCTGACCAAGAGTAGAGTTTGTCTAAATCCTCCTGAAGTTCGCTAACATCTACGTTTGAATCAATTATCCTACCTATCTTCGTGTCATCGGCGAATTTGCTCATATCACTAGTAATTCCTTCATCAAGATCATTGATATATATTATAAACGACAACGGGCCCAAGACTGATCCCTGTGGAACGCCACTTGTTACTGATCCCCACTCGGATTTAACCCCATTTATGGACACTCCTCTGCTTCCTGTCTGTGAGCCATGATTCGATCCACGAGAGCACCCTTCCCCCAATGCCATGAGCTGCTACTTTCTTCAACAGTCTTTGGTGCGGAACTCTATCAAATGCCTACTAAAATCTAAGTAAATAATATCAAATTCTTTATCGTGGTCATCAGCCTCAAAAGCTTTACTGAAGAAAGTTAATAAATTAGTTAGACAAGACCGGCCTCTTGTGAATCCATGCTGAGTACATTAATCAAGCTATGCTTATCGAGATGGCTTCTTATAATCTCAGCTATAATTGACTCTAGTAATTTGCCTACAATTGAGGTCAGGCTTATTGGGCGGTAATTTGACAGTAACGACTTGTCCCCTGTTTTAAAAATAGGAATTACATTAGCCATCTTCCACATAATCAGACACTACACCTGTTGAAGAGATAAATTAAAAATATTAGTTAATGGTTTCACAGACTTCCATTTTGCATTCCTTTAGAACCCTTGAAAAAACCTCATCAGGACCCGGTGACTTATTTTGCTTCAGTCGGTCTATCTGCTTCACAACCATTTCAACTAGTGACTGTGATGTTACATAATTTATCTTCTTCTGATCCACTATAAAAATTTATTACCGGAATATTATTAGTGTCTTCCTGTGTAAAAACCGAGAGAAAATAATTATTTAAAATCGAGCACATTTCATTCTCTTTGTCAGTAAGATGCCCATAGTTATTTTTAAGGGACCTATCTTATCTCTGACTTTTGTTCTATAGACCTGGAAAAAACTTTTTGGGTTAGTTTTAGAATCCCTAGCAACCTTAATTTCATAGTCCCTTTTAGCTTTTCTTATCCCCTTTTTAATGTCCCTCTTAATGTCAATATACTGATTCATAAGATGACCCTCGCCTCTTTTGATACGCCTATAAATTCCTTTCTTATGCCCTAGTAGATATTTCAGCCTATTATTCATCCATTTTGGGTCATTTCTATTTGATCTAATTTCCTTATAAGGGATAAACGTTCTTTGAGCAGCATGTATTGTGTTCAGAAAACTGTCATATTGATAGCTCTCTTCGTTACCCCAGTCAACAGATGATAAGTGTTCTCTAAGCCCATCGTAATCTGCTAAGCGAAAATCTGGGACTGTTACTGAGTTATCCCTACTATCATACTTCCATTCAATTCTAAATGTAATTGATTTGTGGTCGCTAGCACCCAGTTCCTCTGAAACTTCTAAATTATTAATGAGGGATTCATTGTTTGCCAGAACTAAGTCAAGCAGGTTATTACCCCTTGTAGGTTCTGTCACAAACTGCTTCAAAAAACAATCCTGAACTACTTCTAAGAAATCGTATGATACTAAATTCCCAGTCAAGAAATTCCAATCAATATGACAAAAGTTAAAGTCTCCTAGAATTACTACATTATCGTGCCTTGTGGCCCTAACAATTTCCTCCCATAGTAGTCTCCCCTGGTCCCTATCTAAATTTGGGGGACGGTATATCACACCTAAAATTAATTTTTCATGCCCCTCTGAAAATTCTATCCAAACAGACTCTGTATGTGTTACTTCAGACTTAATACCCGTTTTTATGCAACAGTTCAAGCGATCACGGACATACAATGCCACCCCACCCGCCTTCCCGATACTTCTATCTATTTGGAACAATTTAAAACCCTGAATGTGACATTCTGCAGGCATGTCCCGACTTTTTGAATTAAACCACGTCTCAGTAATGGCAAATACATCTATGATACCTGCACTAGCAACTAGTCTCAACTCGTCAATCTTATTCCTAGCACTGCGACTATTTGTGTAATAAATATTTAATGACCCTCCTATCTCTTTACCCTTCCTGCTCCTTTCTGTTATTCCACTAAACCTATTACTGTCATTGTCAATTAGTGCCACTGGCTTTCCAATATCCTCCTCATTTTGCCTATTACTAGTTCTCCTAGTACTCATGTTACTACCCTGCGACTTCACAGTTTTCCCGCCAAAAACCATACCACTAACTATTCCTAGTTTAAAGACCTAACAGCTCCGTCCACTGCGTTGGCCAGTGCTCCCACCCCACACCTAGACAAGTGAACCCCATCCCTGGCATACATGTCATTTCTGCCATAGAAGAGGTCCCAGTTGTCAATGAATATTACCGCATTTTCCTTACAGTATTTGTCCAGCCAGCAATTTTCACCAATAGCTCTGGACAACGATTCATTTCCAACTCCTCTCCTTGGCAAAATTCCACATATGACAGGTTTCCCACCCTTCTTCGTAATTATCTCTATTGCTGACCTATACCTGCTAATCAGGTCCTCACTCCTACGTCTGCCAACATCGTTGCCTCCAGCACTGAGACAGATAATAGGATTGCTCCCATTACCTCTCATGATGTCATCCAGATGGCTAACAATATCCTTCATCCCAGCCCCAGGAAAACAAACTCTCTCCCTCCTACTCCTATCCTTCAAACAGAATGCCCTATCCATGTACCTAATCTGGCTATCCCCAACAACAACAATGTTTTTACCTTCCTTGGCGTCGTCCGTAGTGATGCTCCGAGTAGTCGACTCACATTCGCCAGGTAGCATTACACCACTTGTAGAATTCGTCATGACGTTCTCGATGTAAGGTTCTTGCCCTTGGTAATGAAAATAACCCTCGAAGCTATAATCTAGGTGAAGTAGAGCTTGGTCATACAGAATGTGAAAAAGACTTGGGAGTCATGGTAAGCAGAAATCTAAAGCCAAGACAGCAGTGCCTTAGTGTGCGCAACAAGGCCAACAGATTACTTGGATTTATCTCAAGAAGTGTAAGTAACAGAAGTCCAAAAGTTATTTTACAGCTCTATACATCACTAGTGAGGCCTCATTTAGATTATGCTGCTTAGTTTTGGTCCCCTTACTACAGGATGGACATAGACTCATTAGAGAACATACAGAAAAGAATGACTAAAATGATTTACTGTGTAATGAACCTCCCGTATGAAGATAGACTTAAAGCCTTAAATCTCCACTCTCTGGAGAGGCGTAGAATGAGGGGAGATATCATTGAAGTGTATAAGTGGATGACGGGCATAAACAAGGGAGACATTAATAAAGTACTGAGGGTGTCGAACCAGGTAAGAACCAGGAATAATGGATTTAAGTTGCATAAATTTAGATTTAGAAAGGACATAGGTAAGTACTGGTTTTCTAACAGAGTTGTAGATGCGTGGAACAGTCTTCCCAGTGGGGTGATAGAGGCTAGGTCCTTGGGTAGCTTTAAGAAGAGACTGGACAAATATATGAGTGGGAGGGGCTGGGTTTGATTGGTGTTAAGGGGTACGGGAGTTATTTCTTGAGTAGCTTTAGGTAGATGTCGTTTTGATAAGGACCTGCCTCGTATGGGCCAGTAGGCCTTCTGCAGTGTTCCTACATTCTTATGTTCTTATGTTCTTATGTTTACAATTCATGTATTTATCAAACCTTAATTTGAAACTACCCAAAGTCCTAGCCTCAATAACCCAACTAGGTAGACTGTTCCACTCATCTACTACCCTATTTCCAAACCAATACTTTCCTATGTCCTTTCTAAATCTAAACTTATCTAATTTAAATCCATTACTGCGGGTTCTCTCTTGGAGAGATATTCTCAAGACCTCGTTAATATCCCCTTTATTAATACCTATCTTCCACTTATACACTTCGATCAGGTCTCCCCTCATTCTTCGTCTAACAAGTGAATGTAACTTAAGAGTCTTCAATCTTTCTTCATAAGGAAGATTTCTAATGCTATGATTAATTTTGTCATCCTACGCGAAAGTTTTCAACGAAATTTTTGTCCATTCTTAATATGGAGACCAGAATTGGGAAAGCATAA